>NQII01002919.1:0-194436 GCA_002778355.1 Clitarchus hookeri | reverse complement strand
TGCAGGGCGTTAACTCAAAGACATACTCGCATCGTTGTCATATATCCGATCCAACGAGATTACGTTGATTACAATCGTATTATTAGTCACGACGTTATAGCGTCGGAATGAATCGCCCTGCAAACGTTATATCGCAGTTTCCGTCCTGGTTTTACACACACATATTCACGTAAAAAATTTCGCAATACGTTACAAAATTATGTTTGCGTGTCGAACACGCATTGGTCTGAGAAATCACCCTACTTATTACAAGCTGCTACGCTTCTAAATCCAAGAGGATTGCCTTTGAAAGCGACTTGACACAAGCCAGTATTCTTGCAATGAACCCATCCCGAGTCCAGTAAAACGTGGTTTATTTCCGGTCTTTCGAAAACTCTCCCGGAATCAAATCCAGTGAAAATTACTGCCAGTGATCAACAACGCTCGTGATACGACGGACGTCCCCGAAAATTATTGGCTAGTGGCAATTCTGTTGGTCCCTGAATACGCCGAGTCATTGTATAGTAACTGGAAATAGGGCACGACGGCAAAATTGAGTGTCCAATAAAGTTACGATCTGATATGTCCTGAAGCTTGCCTTCCTATACCACCCAGGAATAGTGAAGCTGCACAAGTGGCAATGATACACACTACGGTGAGCAGCGACTTTTACATGTTATCTGTTTGTAGCATAACCTGAGAGTATACATTCACTAGTTTAAGACATGTGAGCTAATCAAAAAGCATCCGATTCTTCTTAAAGCAGCCAGTTGCAGCCTAATAATTGACTAACGCTGCATGCGACCTTGAAGACAGCCGGACAGTTACACCTGTACAATTTGTTCGTTACATTCGTTTTTCGTCTCGAAATGACCGAACTTGATGAGAAGAGATTCCGCTTCGAATACAGTCAAAAACTCTGCGACATGCAATCTGGGACAATCGAAAACATATAAGAAGGGTTTTCGGTAATGACGCTAAGGATGCTTGCACAGATCAAAGAGTGGTATCGTCGTGTTTAAGATGGCATGGCTGAATGTCTGCTGAGTTGTCCACAGGCAGAAATGCCGTGAGAGGGGGGGGGGTCGAGAAAAAGTTGTTGTTAGTGGTAAAAGATCGTCGAACAGCCACCATAGATATTTCGAGTGAAATGCGATTGTCGTTGAGTTCAGTGCAATCAGTGGGAACTGAGTAGCTTCGAATGCGGCATGTCTCGGCAAAATTCCTTCACAAAATACTCGCTCGAGAGTAGATGGTGAACCGTCTGTAGGTTGGGCGTGTGGCATGCCGATTTCATGAACGTCACTACTGGAGATGAATCATGGGTTTGCGGTTACGATCCTGACACGATGGCACAGGCCATCTTGGTGGAAAACGCCGTCTCTACGACTGAGGAAAGCACGGCTATCACGAAGCAATGTGGTCACGTTGGCAGTTTTCTACGGCCACCGGGGGATCGTTCATCACGAGCACGCTCCTGACGAGATAACAGCCAATAATAAGCACCTACGGCCTGACAGTTCTCCATCGCCTACGAGATGTTATCCGACACAAGAGAACAACTCTAGAGAATGGCGACTTATTGAACCGCATAACAATTTTTCACAAGGCACCTCGTTAATAATTTTATGGCGAATCGCAGCAGTGAACAACTTCGACAATCTCCCTACTCTCCATATATGACTCCGAGCGTTTTTCGTCTCTTTCCCAAGTTAAAAATGACAAATCAAAGGAAGGAGATGTTTGACGAGACAGAATACATCAGGCATGAAGATCAGTACAACGAGGCGTCTCAAGGAGCTTCCGAAACAAGACCAATATGTTCATCTAATATTTCTATACTTGAAGATGTAAGTCAAGAAGTAAACTTAGCATTCCAAAGAAGTACCCCAACTTTGTGAAACTAAAGTGCTCTTTAGATGCACATATTTCTATCAACATACCGGTACATACCAGATACCGCCCTCTAATAACGACATAGTTTTATCAGGGATGAATAAAACACTTCCAAGAACATTCCACACTTTCAAACCTCCAATTAAGACGTAGTTTCTTGACGTTCCACTAAAACATCAGACAAAAATGTAGGACCACGAGGACGGAAATAAGGAAAAGTATCTTAAAAATGGATGGAAATACTGAATGGACATTACTTCGATGTAAGGCGCTGAACGGTACGAACATGCGTGTGTGAAAAGAGAACTAAATGAAATCGAACTGCAAATGACCAAATTAGTGAAGAAGCTAGAATACAGAGATACCTGTGACTACATGGATTCTTTCTTAACACTTACTAGGACTTCACAAGTGGCAAAAACTGCTCGAAAGTAATTTGCCACGTAATTAGATTGTTAGCAGGGAATACATGCAACAGAAAAAAAAATAACTACTAATAATCCACGTGCAATTAACACGTTCGTAACGATTGCATAGTTCGGCTTGAGTAAAATTGTCAGTTCTTTGAAAGATTTAATGCAGCTGGCAGGAAAAATGGTCTATTCCAACGTAAGTTACTCTTTTGCTGCAATTTCATATCCTACCCTTTCGTCATTCGTGTTGTCCCCGGTGATAGCGTACTTACATTTGTCTGGAAAATGCGGGTTCGATATCTGAGGAGGTGTGCCCTTGAGGCTCTTTGTAGTGTGCAAGTCGGTCGTTTCATTACATTTTTAAGATGCGTGGAACGTAATAACGTGTATCTTGGCATAAGCTAGTGCGACATTGACAAATCCAGAAACATGAAACACGCAAAGCACCTATGTATCACAATGATAGTATCAAGTTTAGTCCTGGTCTGGCATTTTAGCGTGCGACCATATTGTAAGCCAAGCAAATGTTTTCAATGCATAAAAATCTTGATAGCAAGCATACGAAAAGTGAACTTGTGTAACAGATATAGACCAGTCTGCTGCCAAAATTCACGTGGTGTATTTGCTTCCCTAGAAATGTGTGATTTGGGTTTAGATTATACATGGGTCTACTTCGTTTGTAAATGTTCAGTTGATTTTGAGCAGCCACAAGGTGACGATTACGAAACTTCAGCGCAACAAAACAGAATAAATTGTGACAAAATTCACGGACGGAGAATATTTGCAATTTCACTGCATAGAGCTGGACGTTACCAATTAATTTTGGAGAGAAAAATTGTACATCTAACGTATGCTATGATAGTTTCACGATTAACTTTAATAGCTGAGAAAGCCCGGGGTTTTTTTTTTTTACGCGAGCTGTAAGCCCAACACTGTCATTCAAATCATATCGGTATAGACTGACTACACGGTCGAAGCGTCACTATATAAAATTATTAGAAACAAGTATTCTGCGGTTGCGCAAATTCTGATTAATGCGTGCAGAGCAAATAAATCACCATGGTGTGAACTGACAAAGCGTGATTTGACTAGGTTCCCACTAGGTTCCCAATTATTGGCTTACCTTTAAAATCATGGTCATAGTTTTACTCCCCCGTCTAACATTATCAACAGAGTTCCTCATAAGCATTCATATTTAATGTGAATACAAATTACACATGCTTTTGCTAATGCAATTCATTCACAACGCGTTAATAACTACTGTTTAGGGCCCAAAATCATTTATAGGGTAAATTATACGCCAAATTTCTCCAGGAATGAGTTTAAACACAACATAAGAAATTTTTCAATTTTTTGTTTACTACATTGACATTGTGTAAACTAAGGTAAACCATAATGAAATGCAGTTTAAATGGAAAGAATATAAAACATTGTAAAGAGACTTAGAAAGTAGTGGGACCTAGATAAATTTGTGAATTTAAAAAGATGTAACAAAGGAGAATTTCTAATTTAGTTTGTACAGAATTCTTAGAAACTTTTCTTTAAGATGACGCTTGGTTTTAAGCCAGTCAACGTTTCTGGTTTTTTTTAATGCTATTGTGATTAGAAATGTTTTTTAAATGCTATTAATTTATTTATTTTTTTCAAATAAACATGAGCCAACATTTAACTGTTTAAAGTCCATTCATGGCCAATGATTACTCGCAAATTTTCTGAAGCCCTGCTAAAGCTCTATTTCCACATTATTCCTCGGCTTTACATAAACAAAGCCTAACTAAGTTTAGACAACTAAGCAAAAGGGACAACGCACCGCATTTGTGCGCACTTACGAGAACTATTTCTTACATCGCATTATCAACGCATGAATTTTCTTTTTGCGATTAATATAAACTATATATTTTAAAAAATATGTATATATAAAATAAAAGTAAAACTTGAATTTAACCAAAAATACGATATTTTTATGTTAACGGGAGTATAGAACGCGTGCACTAAACGGCAAACCAAACACGCCGTACACAAAATGATTTTTCAAAGGTTTTATTTAAAAAGTGTGAAGGTAGTACGAAGAAATTACATATTAGAGTACACCGCCATGCTGCAAGGCGGGTCTAACGTTCACACGGTCGTTTGTGGCGCCGTGCAGGGGGAGCTAACGTTTTCACACGAACAGTAGCGCTGCTCGCGTTGTAGGGAAGTCATTAAGACGCGCTGTAGGAGTGGAGGGGGCAGCGCGGCCGCGCGGTGGTGGGGAGAAACGGAGGGGAGGGGAGGAGACGACCGTGCCTGCCTGCCTGCCAAGGAAGTGGGAGGGGCCACGGAGCGCCGCTATAGCCGCGGAAGGAACAGGAGACACACAGGAAGTGCTGCTATCTGGCGGGCTCGACAAACATACGGCGTCACAAGACTGAATGACTCACGTCCCTTACAATGTTAGGCCACAGGATGTTTCGAAAAAAGTATTTTCTTTCGCCCATTGTTTTTAAACCACCCACATTCGTTTCTATTATTTTGACGCGTAACTGGAGACCGCCTATTTAACTGTCTGGAACGGCATAAAGTTGGAAAATGCTTTGGTTTTTTTGTAAGCGAAAAGGTAAAAATTTACTATTGTTTACTACCAGAAAAAAAACGTGTTTCAAACATTCCTTGTATGTACTAGGGACCCGTGAAATTAGTCATTTTGTGTCGGGAAAAATTTACACTACGCTTATAAAGACCAACAGGCCCCAAGACAACATAAGAGACACCATAAGCATACTAAAGACAAAAAAGGACGCAGATTTATAATTGGAACCACTCCTATTCCACACATTCACTTTCAAAACAGTTACTGTTTACAGTAAAGTAAAAACCTACATATACAAAATTTTTTAAAAATACTTTCATATATTACAAATTTGCATTCCATTCGTTATTAACCATATGGTTCCCAGGAAACCGATAAGTCACTGCCAATGACTGAGTTCAACTCGAGTAAATTTTTTTAATGGCGGCCACTTACGGTTACCGCAGTTAACTGTACCTGCTTATCGCATGGCTACTACAGACGAGCCCTTTGGGGGGAAAAACTGTTTTATAGTCTCCGTAAGTATGACCTTCGCTAGATTCACTGCCTATCTCACGCATTAACGCCTCGGAAAAGTCCTACAGAAAAGTATTTGTGGGAATTATTGATGTCTGGTGAGCGCGGTGGCCACGCGAAAGTTACCACCTCGCCGATCCATAGTGCGGGGAATGGGTTTTGTGAAACGCAATGGCACGCCGTCTCACGTGTCCTGCCGCACGGCGATTGGTACGCCATCAAGTAACTCCGGAAGTGTTGGGAATTAGCGGATACGCGTGGCTTGTTCACGTGGGGTAGCTTCAAGTGTAGTCATTAATGTTCCCTGTGTTGCTTGGCCACGTATTTGCAGCAAACAAGTGCTAGAATATGAGTTGCCTTCAGCAACTGTCTCAATTCTCTCTATCAATGCCAAGGACAACTACGAATTTACGAAAAATTTTAACAGTGCAGTTGTTCCCAATATCTTCATGATAGTGTGCTACAGAAATATGAAGGTGTGTACATCCTGAAAACCACAGGGAATAATGATGCTAAAGAGTATTTTTGATCTGTTCGGACTTTCTCGCACGTGATACAGATCCAACTGCTCTAGGTGCAAGATGCCAGCCGACATACAGGTAAGCGATGCCGTTTAACTAATGATGCCAGCCGACATACAGGTAAGCGATGCCGTTTTTAACTAATAACTACGCCGTGCTCACATGCTGACCATGTGGTGAGATTACAGACCCATTTAACTACCAGCTACACCATGCTAACATGACCAAGTGGAGAAACGGGAGACCCTTTTAACTACCAGGTAAGGCGTGCTAACATGCTGACGATTTGGTGACGCGAGAGACCCATTTAACTACCAGCTACGCCGTGCTAACATAACCATTTGTAAGAAACTTCTAGTAGCTTAAAATTGTTCGTCTGCCTCAGCCGCAGACGGCTGCGAAGACGCGGTGGCTCCAAGGGGTACAGTACACTAATGTTTGCTTTTACAAACCCCGTGCCACGAAATAAACAGTTCCTGCATTGCTTGTCTTGTTTGCAGCAGAACACAAACGAAATCAGCATTGTATGATTATTTTGAGACATTTGGAGTTTGGACAACATGAACAAGAGAAGAAAGACACATTTCACTTCAGGATTCTTCTGTGGTAACGGATTTTTTTTTTTTTTTTTTACCCGTCGGGGGTAGGTACCTACATGTACCATGCAACAACACTCTTCCTGATTGATCAAGTTTGTATTAATTAACAGTCGATCAGGAAATTTCCTGGTACCGAATTCTACAAGACACGCAAAAGGAAATGCCGTGAATAGTAACTATGCCATTACTGTAGGAATCGCCAGACAGGAAAACACTGATAATGTCGGCAGAAACCGGTCTTTCCAATTTACTGCGAAACAAAATTTGAATATACAAACTTCAATTGTTACTTTTATGTTACGGTCAAAGTTTAAATCGGAGTTCGAACCCTTGCGTTCCTAACGCAAGCATAAACTGTTTTTTATTTTGCGTAAATAGCCCACAGTAGTACTGAAAACGGCAACAAAGAGTTCGTTGAAGAGAATGCGTTGAAATAAATAATGGAAACCTCGACATACTGACTTCCTCCAGTATGAATCTAAATTAAACTTTCCTGCACAAGTTTAAACAATAATCGGCAAGGAACAAGGAATATCACACACCAACTATAAACAAAGGATTAACATATAAAAGCGTTTGCGGAATCCACCAAAAAAAAAATTGCGACACTTCTATTTCCAATCAATGAGGAAATCAGACACCCGAGTCAAATTCAAATACAATTATACCATCCACGGGAGCAGCATTTTCTTTGCGTTGTAACATGTTATACTTCCTTCCATGATCCAATAAGATAAAACACATTAAATTTTGCCCTGCAAATGCAATCTATAACTGAAAGAAGTATTCCGGCCAGTAACATTCAAAGTACGCTACCGTAATATGTTGTAGAAATTCTTCCTTAGTGAAATTATCATGTCACGCAATTAATGGAGACCTCGAAGACTTAGACGAGTGGGAGTTAATTATTTTCAATTTGGCCTGTTAATTTTGTTAGCCTGCTCTAAATAGTTAGCATAACTTTGCATTGCTAAGAATTTTAAGGATAAAATTATATTATAAATAGAACTTTAATCTCATTAGATGCATCTGTGAAACTCGGAGCTCAGGTTAATCATACAATACCGCATTCGTCATTCTGACCAGAAGTCAAGCTGTATTCCGGTAGCTGCAGTATTCCTATTACACTAATGATAGTAAATCCTTTGTCGCAAACACTGTTTGTAGCTTATAGTGAGACGAGACAAGACTAAAGCCTTGCACATAGGACAATTAAGCGCTTCCGATTAGACGGAATTTTAAGGACAAAGAATAGCTAAATTATGATCGCGTGTGCACAAGATCAGTGCAAGGATTCCAGCACACACTAGAAAAACGCATCTGGGACGCTAGCAGTTGTATTGCAGGAAAATTTCCAACAAAATTCTAACAGCGCTTCAAAATTAAAAATTAGCCTAGTTATTGGTGAAAGAAACTATGCTGCTGCATATTATTGCAATTTTGTGTCCTGTAACATTTCTGCGCGTTTGCTGTTTCCGTAGACGACGTGATAAGATTTTTATTTTTGAAAACTGAAATTACATCGCGCCTACTCATCGTGCGCAATGCAAAAGCTGAGATTAAAAACAGGGCAGGTTATATTTGTCAAATTTAGTACGGAATCATGGGGCTCATGTAATCTTAGCTGCATTTCACACGGTTATGTCGCCTGTAAAAAGTTTACTGTGTGTCCGTCGGGCTCAATATGACCATTGACACAAAGCGTCCTATATACAGGCTGTCTGTCCACTGAAATTCCATTTTGGAATTCCCTGACTTTTCCCTGTTTTCCAGGCAGATCTCGCCATTTTTCCTCGTCTATTTTCAGGACCGAAACCTTCCAATGCCATATTGCTTCCACCGCTGACATAACAAATATTGCTATCAGTGAAGTGTAATTAAACTAACCCGCAACAAACCAAGCAAGCAGGGTCCCAACATTTTATTCAGCATAATCAATATTTCTCACGATACACGCTACTGACTGCACACAGGTACCCATTACAAACATACAAATACTCTATTTTGTACGTACAGACCCTGTCACTAGGCAAAAACTTATTACTNACAGGTACCCATTACAAACATACAAATACTCTATTTTGTACGTACAGACCCTGTCACTAGGCAAAAACTTATTACTACCAGTTCACAAACTTAAAAATTGAAATTTTAAAATGCACATGCTCACAATTACTCTATCCTATATTCTATCAGGTAACAACTTTAGCAGAATTGCGATTATTTACATTTTCCCAAACGCCNCACAATTACTCTATCCTATATTCTATCAGGTAACAACTTTAGCAGAATTGCGATTATTTACATTTTCCCAAACGCCATGTGGAAATTCCGACTTTCGCCCTTGTGGGTGGGACTCCTGTATACACCACAAAAGACAACCGTGCGAGAACCATGATGGCAAAGGGAAGCAACAAGTGTTCCGGCATCTCGAGATACACTGTGCTGCTGTCGCATCCAGCGCATAGCGGTAAATTAATGACGCCTTAACTATTCAGGTATCAAACTGGTTAGGACGCCGTGGCGCCCAGCAGGAAAAAACTCTTGTATGGGAGAGAGAGATTGAAACCAATAACTGTTTATTTCGTCTCGTTTTATTTAACCATAGTTAAAGCATTTGTCTTCTCTACCACTTAACCCATTGTATTCATACATACATTGCAAATACAAAGAAAATTAAGCAAATAAATATATTTAGATGTCATGGCTGATAACATGGCGGGCACTACCCTAATATAACAATAAATGGTACTATTAGTATTTCAACGCCTATATACAATTTCACGCTGCCGCTGTCAAAAACATGCAACTGGTATTGTCACTCATCGACGTAATATACTTTTAAGGATGCCTTACACACGTGAGCAACTGAAACGAAAACTATGATTATGGTTTAACAAACTCCTGTCTACCTTTCTGTTAACATATGAAATTGTACTCCGTTAATCGCAAGGAAAATTCACCCACCGACACAATTACTTCGACCGTTGCGTTTGGTTGAAGCAAATCCATGCATATATTATATATATACATATATATACACACATATATGCATATATTATATACACAAATATATATACACATATATATGCATATATTATAATATATATATATATATATACAAACACACATACCTACCTGCAGTATCTTGCATCGTTTCACGATATCTACGCCCTCAAAAAACATCACGTAAATAACGGGCATCAATGCACAACAAAATTCTAGAAGCACATCACAATACGAGAATATCAGGTTAACCTCTAACGTCTCACAGCTTTAAGTCTTTCCTACCCTCGAGTGGACGGGAGCCTAAATATTACGGCGGTATGGCATATCTGAAATCTGTGATGTGGAAATGCTATACTGTATTAATATGATCTAGGGGAATATAGTTTGTATTTGCACATTCATTAAAACGTGAACTAATAAGAAAGTGTATAACATTTTTGCCAAATGGCTTGTGGTGATACAATTATCCAGTAGTTACTACAAGCTGCTCGTTAGCCGTTACAAAATAAAACACACATTTTGTAATAAACACCGCTAACTTTTGTGGCGATAACGGAACATTTTTCTTTAGCCACGAAAGGTCTTGTTGGGCCCATTTTACCAAAATACTTGATAAAAGGCCAGAATTATTTCCTTCTGCGTGCGACTTTCCACATAACAAACGTTTACTCGTAATAAACCACCAAACTCGCGAAACAAGGAAGAACTAAAACGTGTCTACACATACCTCTTGTCATCTAAACACGTTTCAGAAATGACCTGCATACTCTGCAAGCAATAAGTTACCACAAAACCTCCTACAAATACTAGTAATAAAAAAACACTGATGGAATTTTTAAACTGCGACCTTTTTTATTATGTTGCGGAATATGTACCAAGTTCAAAGTATTTTGATGCATAAGTAAAATCCACTGTGTCGGTGTTTGCTGTTTATTTTTAATTTCCCTTCCGTGTGGTGTTTGCGGCACTGACATTGCCCTCGGTGCGTAAGAAACGTAAGTGGAAACTGTTCTGTATGCTCAGAGTGTTCTGTTTAAATTTACGTCTCAGATATCTTTGTTCACACATGTACTGTTTTAAGATTACACTGATACAATTATACTAATGTATAGCAACAGTCTATTCGCAACATGTTCGCCATTTTCGAATCAAACTTTTGAAAAATCAATACACGTACGACATGCATATTTGATTTTGTCCTAAATGTGTCTTATNAATTTTCGAATCAAACTTTTGAAAAATCAATACACGTACGACATGCATATTTGATTTTGTCCTAAATGTGTCTTATCACAGGAGTTTTACACTTACGTACAGTATGGTATTTTTTTTTTATTGTTAAATTGATTTATTACTTGCATTTTATTTGTAAATAGCATTTCGTTTATAATGAATATGAATAGAGAAAAAATAGATTTGTTGGTAAAGCCTGGTAAGAGATAGTTATGTAGAATATTATTAAACTGAGTGCACCGTCGCTTGGTGTAATTTTCTAGACTTAGTTAAGCTGTGTTTGCATGTGGCCGAGGAAAAGCCTGAATGTAGAAGTATAGTCTATTCGCGGTTTCTTCGCACTTTTTGAAAAATCGCTCTATCTATGACGCATTAGGTCGTTTCCTAAATATGTCACGTCTTATGTTTGTGTTAGCATAATAGTACCTTAAGTTTAGTTAAATTGAGCTATTACCTATATTCCATCAACAAATGTTTCATTTATGATCAATATGAATAAAACAGGGAGAACCTGTGTGTTGGTAACGCCTGCAGACTGTTCGCGGTAAACTGAACACACTTGAAAGTTCTGCTTGAGATATACGTGTATGAATATCGTGTATTCTTCCGCCATATGCAAAATGAACATTGTCACGGGCCTGATCACTTTGTTCCTGCGTAGGTAAAGTGAAATTGTAAAATTATTATAGAAGTAAATATTTTACAAATCTACTTATTCTTACAGCTGGTGCATTAAAAAAAACAGAAAGCAAGAGAAATAATTACAGTTTTCACAGATGTTTTACCTAACACTTTCATTTCAACGTTAAGGCATGGAACCAATTTCCCTACGTCGTTACCAACTTGACAGAGCGCATGCCACTCAGTGCGCCCGTTGAAACAGGCGCAGGTAGGGGCGGTGAAATTTTTCAAAGGTTGATTTTAAAAAGGTTCACTTTACGTTGAACAGTTAAGAGTAAGAAATAGTTTTTAAGGGGGTATAATGTTACACTAAGTACGCATGAATCCAGTGTGTTGTAATTTCCTATCACTAGTTAAGCTTTGTTTGCATGAAGCTGAGGAATATCCTGGGAGCAGTGCTTCTGGAAAGTTGGAAGTAATCGCGAACAGCCTGTAACCATGAATGGGGGCTGTAAGAGCGTTCTCTCGGTGGCTCGGCGCCAAGCACGCAGCGCGCAGGGCGGGAAAAAGCGCGCGCTCTCGCCGCCGACGCGCCGCACAGTGGCGCCCCGGGGCGGCGGACTGCGGAACCGCGCGGCGGGAGCGGCGGGAAGCGTGTTGTGGTTGGTCGGATCACCTCCGGGCGACCTTGACACTCGGGCGGCAGGAAGAAGGGCTGCAGCCAAGATCTTGTCGAGTACNCCCCCTCGGAATTCTTCGGCCTGCCCCGCGCCTATATACGCGGCCTCACTCGCTCCGACCGCCACGGCATATGATCATGCGGCGTTCTAATTACTTCCACGGCGATGGGATCAAACAATACTGCCCCATTTACCTAAACTATAGGCTGATTACGGTAAAATGAGCACTTCTGATAGCCCTGCTTTACGACCTACTTCTATGCATATTACGTATTCTTACAGCATGCGTAAAATTAACTTCGCCATGGATCACACCACTTTATTGATGCGTCGGTCAAGCGAAACTGTGAAATCATTAGAATAGTAAATGTTTTACAGATTCACTCATTCTTACACTAGTGTTCATTAAAAAGAGCGTAAACGAAACTAAATAATTTCTGTGTTTGCAAATTAAATGTAGTTACCAACTTTACTTGGCGCATGACGGTCAGTGTGCCCGTTAAAATATATGCAAGTAGGGGGAATGAAGTGCTCACTTTATCTAAATCAGTATCTGTATCATAGACACCGACCGGTTAGCGGCAAATCAAGCACATTCGACTATAGGCTGTTCGCGGTAAAATAGGCATTTTTTTAAATCAACGTTTAAAAAATCACTGCGCGTTCATTGCATATACGCTCCCGTACCAGTTGACTGCGAATTATGTAAAATAGTTATAAATGCCGACTTATTGTGAGTGTAGGATTTTCATTGAATAATAAATCCAGCTGTATTTTTTTTTTTTTTTTTTTGCTTTATACATTTTAGATTACGAATTGGCATTAGTAACGCATGTAACTTGACTGGCGTGTGAATAAAGTCATTAGGTCCATGACAATGCTTATTTTATTTATGGCGGAAGAATGAAAAAAACTGATTAAAGTAGGTCTAAGTGGATATTTCGAAAGTGCTAGATCTACCGCGAGCGGCCTGTGTCTTTCTAGTATGGCCGTTACGAGCCGATATCATTTATTTCCAGCAATAAAAAAAGATTGTCATACATACTACAGAGTTCTGCGCACCTTTGACGCGATTGTCTACAATGGATAACAAGCTAAAAACATACAAGAAGGCAACAATGTGACACTTCAACACGTGCGATAAACCTTCGATTAAATCCAAAACTATCTTGCGCCCCGCTTTTCCTACAATAAGCACGAGGAAAGACTTTACTGCTTGAACTGTTATAAACAAATGTGCTTTATTCAGTTTTGTGGTTTAGTTAGAGAACAGCAAGCTACCAATAATGTTCCTTTATAGTAATTACAAAAATAAACACAGGACCTTACACTAATATATTAATTTTGGTGTTATTACTGATGGATCTGAAAAATGAGATAAGCAGTTTTGGACAGTGAGCAGGGTAGGTTGTACACGCTTGAGATATGGACAGTGCAATGCAAGCCAAATTGACAAGTTTTCACGTTCGGTGATGCATAATTCTTATCCCATTAATTTTGTCGGGTATAGTCAGACCACTGAAGTACTATAAGAACACCCGCCCAAGGCGGGAGACGTAAAAGTCTTTCCAGAAACATACTATTTATCGTTGCAATAATTCTTATTAGTCCTCTAACATTACATACACGAACCCATTTTATGCAACGAATCATTACTACGCGGGCATGTTATACGGAAGAGCAAATTATGCAATGCGAAAATGAACTACAAAGGGAAGTTTTACACAATTACGGTATCAAATGCTTAAAAATCATTTTCCACCTCATTTTTCAATGCCACAAAACAAAGATTCACGTTGGCGTTTTAATATTGTATGAGGTAAAATTAACCACACTGCACGAAAAGTCATTTACATGACAGCGAAATATCGCGGACTTTTGGAGTAAAATCACTGTGCGAAGTGCGCAGAAACAAATTGTCCTGCCTTATATTTAGCAACACTAAAGACGTCATGTTGAATGACTGATTGATTTAAAAGACGTAACAAAAGTTAAGCTCACAGGACAGTCACCTAAGACAATAACAAACCCGCACTGTAAAAAAATTAATTTTTACTGAGAAATTGTTTGTAGTTATAAAAATGTGATTAAATTCGGCATAGACAAGGTTCGAAACGTAGGCGATTCAACGTTCAGCCACACCTCACCACAGAATTGCACAGCTCGGGTTATATCTTACTTGTAGCAGGCGGTCCCACGAATTTTCAAGAGGGCTTTTAATCTGGGGGATTTGCGCTTCATCCACGATACATATGTGAATGTTCCAACTCCCGAACGTTCGCCGTCATGGCAAACAGACATGTTTTCGGCCCTGTAAACGTGAGAACTGCCATACTAGGATACAGGAATAAGAATAGTAACGTCCTCGGTAAGGTGACGAGCACAAGGCAAGATCTGGTTGTAGAGCAGTTTTAGAGTAGCCGTCGTGGTTCAAATCGTCTGGCGCTCTACCTACGCACCCAGTTCGGCGCGATTGCAACTGTACCCAAATATAGAGAACCAACCGCATGCAGCTTGAACAAGCCTTGCACGTAGTTTAGAGACTTCCCGTGATCTACAATGAACACGACGCCCAGCAGCAGTTCCAACACAGACAGAGACGAGATTCATCCAACCATACACCACGCTTCCAGCCATAAAAAGGTCCGATATTTGTGTTCCTTCGCCTCTTTCTTGCAGGCCACTACTCTCCATATTCGCTTCTTGCAGCTCCCTGCGGAGTATTTAGTTCAGAAACAAATCATGACGGGCCTGCACTGGTTTCTAGAACTCAATTATCGCCTGGAAGCGAAGGGATTTATATTTAAGAGCAGTGAAACACGCAGACTGCCCCTGTCGGCAAGTGTCACTTTCCGCCTCAGCTGAAAGAATTTCCTATAGCCACTTCTGGTGGACCAGTTATGATGGTACGCTTCGATGTGTCTTGTTTGGAAGATAAGTTAGGACTACCATAAATACAATCACAGTGAAGTGACCTNACTACCATAAATACAATCACAGTGAAGTGACCTAAGGTACTCCTTAGAGAGTAGTAAACCTTTTTGGGGTTCCTGTTACAAAAAACAACCGCCTAGTAACACTATGACGTAGCTTTTAACAGTGGCACTTTCTTTCATTTCAATAATCAAAAATCGTTTTTGACGCTACAGTGCTGCTATATGGCATTAAACCATGAAAAACAGAACATGTGGCTTCAAAAAAGGCGCTATACTCACGGTAAAAAAAAGTTGGGTAGTTCAGATATTGACAAATATTAATGGAATTTTTCGGTACGGAAATGAATCCCCTCACCCCTCCAAGCCATTCTTCGCGATTTAAACTTTTCACAGCGTGTTTGTAAATTCGACACACGTAAAATGAAGTAAAACCCATTCATTGNAACAGAACATGTGGCTTCAAAAAAGGCGCTATACTCACGGTAAAAAAAAGTTGGGTAGTTCAGATATTGACAAATAATAATGGAATTTTTCGGTACGGAAATGAATCCCCTCACCCCTCCAAGCCGTTCTTCGCGATTTAAACTTTTCACAGCGTGTTTGTAAATTCGACACACGTAAAATGAAGTAAAACCCATTCATTGTAATTTTAATGAACTCTTAGTTTCATGTATATAACCCATTATAATGTTCATCAAAAATACAATAACATGCTGCCTTTGTTTCCAGATGGAAACCGTATATTAACCGCCCATTTTTTGTACTGTATTAAATCGCGAAATATCTGTACATCGTAATATTATAAATTAAGTTACTAAAAATGCCAAACAATTTTTTAAATAGTACAAATCACAATGTCGCTACTGTTTACGAATTTCTGTTACCAACGCAACGTCAACAAAATCAGACCAGGTCATATGGATTCCAACAGAGGACTATAAGAGTGGTAAAACATATGACTATATTTAACCAGATCAGACTAGCTGACTGTCTCTGGTCCTTTTTTAAAAACTGAAGTGGTAAAGCAGACCGGCCTTAACGCGTAACATAACTGGCAGATTATTTACTACAACACAGTTCCTCGCAACATGACAAACAAAATACCAAATTAATTATTTGGCCGTGCATTTTTTACTGTCCATTATTACACATATTTCAAACGGGCAATTCAGAAACTTAACGATGGATTAGCAAGACATTGAGATTCTTGTATTAATTATTTACTAGCCGGGGGTGTAAATTTAACATTATTTAACTTGGTTCCGGAGTTATAATTCCTGGGAATTTAGTCTCCTAGAAACAATTGTCGCAAATACACGGTAGTGTATAATTAACACACGGAAACGTGGCTCACAACCACAAAAATAGAGGACCTTACCCTGAGCACTTTGAGTAGCTTCAGGTGCCGAAGGACAACACTAATGCAGCACAGGTGTGCGTTTCGTCGCTGCACGCTTTACGCGATCACCAGTGTCGCAATTAGGATAGTATTTACGTCAAGCACGCTTTGTAGATATCAAGAGTTGGCACTTATCGCCTTCGACGCACCGCACATCAAACACCAACACGGAAACTGAACTTCCACGTGCTTTATTTTACTGTAAACGACTTCGTTTCGCCATAGAAATACATATTAAGCCCCACAAGAATCCGTATTTTTAAAACCTCTTTATAAATGCCACAAACAATTTACAGAAAGTTTGGCCATTCGCAAAACATTCAGTGGAATTCGCGTAAAGTTTTGTTTCCGTGTCATAAAAAAACAAGGCAACATAAAATATTTGTGGGGAAAAAATACACGCCATTTCGGTCCTTTTCTCCTCGCTTCAAACATTGTGAAGACTACACCTGGCATTTGCACCACGAAATATACACGAATTTGCGTTCCTCGGAATGAAGCGCCGAGCCAACAAAGGTAACCATACATACAAACGTTTACTACAGTCTACAATTTTTCGGTTAGAAAGCTGCCACTTAATCTATTACCTGCACAGCATTTCTGGAACCACTGTGCGAAACGTCATGGCAACAAACGGCAACTTCGTAATGAATTAGTAGAGAAAGACTGTTCAAGCCAGTGTTGTAGAAAAACATGCTGTCGGCCGGCAATGCTAAGCAAGGTAGCTTTAATACCGACCGGCAACTTTGTTCAAGTATTTGGCCATGAGACGTGTCGACCTGGCACGTATGTTATACCCCTGCGCATAGGGGGTACAATGGTGGAACTGTAGAGAGTTTTGAATTATACAAATGAGAATCTTTAAGGTGGCCGCCTGTGTAGGCCACCGAACTGTGTGCAGAGCTCCAGCAGAAAAAGTTTTATTAAAAAACCCTCCAACATGTCTGAGTGAGGTCTGCCTACGAATAGCATTTAAGTAACGTTACAAGTCTGTATACGTTTTTCAGTTTCTCCATTTCNTTCAACATGTCTGAGTGAGGTCTGCCTACGAATAGCATTTAAGTAACGTTACAAGTCTGTATACGTTTTTCAGTTTCTCCATTTCTCTCTAAAGCATGTTTTTGTGATAGTGAAAATGGCTCTAACAGGTGTTTTCACGGTCATTTTTAGGTATCAACATTCTAGTACGAAACATTAAAAAAGGAATAGGGACGTGCATCAAACATTTATNTCACGGTCATTTTTAGGTATCAACATTCTAGTACGAAACATTAAAAAAGGAATAGGGACGTGCATCAAACATTTATTTCTATTATTGCGTCATAAAATGGTAGGGTCTCCGGTGGAAGTTTCACAGAGGCACGTTATCGACGTCAAGTCTGCACGCCAGTTCAGTGCTTTGCGCGTAGAGGCGATGAGAGTGTTGATGCGAATGTCTCGGTCGCCCCTAGCACCCCACGCTTTTAGACCCTATACGTGCAAAATTCCTTCAGCCAGACGGCTCCCTTAGCGAACTACTCCCCGCACTAGGATCCCACTGTGCAAATCCCGAACTTATTTTGACAATTTATTTTTAGTACGAGATGGAACAGGTATGAGAGGCTTTGGTAGAGTTGTCTAATAAATACACATTTCGTTTGGTAGTGCCCGTTTCTACGCGACAAAATCACTTCCAATCGACGTGCTTCGTACGTTTCTGTGCTAACATTCGAAAAACAAAATATTACACAAAACGTACAAGGTTTAAATGCTTGTCAACAATAACTGTGCCTGAAGTGTGTATACCGTGCGATGCATGCTTCCCAGACGTAAGAAAGTCTGCTGGTTTATCTATGGAGCAGTTCACAGATATTTCAATCAGCTTATTAAATCTGCGTTAGTATGGGGGAGAAACCTCCAGAAAACAATGCCAGCGACGAAATTAACACTGGGTACGTGGCAGAAGTAATTCAACATCGTCGATAGTTTGGTAGAAGATACGACGCTCCGAGGTGCAACAGCCGATACACTTCCTTCCGCCACAGGAATCCAGAAGAGCGCGAACAGAGTTCGTCACAATCTCTCGTAGCAAAGGAATGCATACAAATAGCATACGCAGAGTTCACAGCCGTCCGTCATAGAAAAGGAATTCATAATAGTATGCGTCCCCTGTCAATGGCAAAATAATATCCGTGAATATGGGCATAGTTTGGCACGATTCTTCATCAAAAGGGAATACAAACATAGTCGCATAATTCGCCGCCATGCAGTAGAAAGGAAGGCACACAGAGTATGTAAAAAAAATTTCGCCATTATCAGAAACCTCCTCTTCCCCTGGAGTCACATAGAAGACGTTCAATATGCCGTGATAACGCTGGTATTCAGTGTTATGAGGGGCAAGGCATAATGGTAGGGATAAAAAAAANAGACGTTCAATATGCCGTGATAACGCTGGTATTCAGTGTTATGAGGGGCAAGGCATAATGGTAGGGATAAAAAAAAACGCGTTTTTCATTCAAGATAAATCTGTCATTTTAACACACATTGCGCTAGCGTTCACAGTTAATCGCTTGTAAGTGTTCTCACGAAGCCAGTTCCTCCCGTAAGTCAGCATCAAAGTACGACGTATGTCCTGATCTGAGAGGTAACAAACGATGATTCTAAAATCATGGCACAAACAATGAGGGGTGGTAAGAGTTCACTAAAACAAACAATTATCGTATAGGAATATACATACACAGAATATTTTAAAAGGTTACCTTGGTAAAAACCTATTATTAATTTCATTGGAGATAATTTAAATAGTCACCAGGACAAATTTCGCAAACTATTTAATTCGATGTTTTCAAATACAGCATATTAAAATGCAGTTATCACTGAAGTGAAATAAACTAACGTTTACACTAAAATATACCTACAAAAAAAAACAATAATTACATTTTGCTGTATGATAACCATACTACAAGTACACAAAAATTCGTCCCAAAAAATTAAACACTTTTGATATTTAAAAAAGACTTAGATGACGTAAAATCAAAATTGTTCTCTGGATGTGAATTTTATTCCAAGCTATTTGTAAGTGCAATATAATTGAAATTATACATTTTACATCAGAGCTATTTTACCAAACCTCCACGGATCATTACACATAGGGTGGTGGGGAGTCTGTTTTTCTACTTCAGCATATATATATTTCCAAATCCCAGGAAAAGTCTATTTATTATACAGCAATACATAAAGTTGCCGCAATTAAAGGGAGTGCGGAAAATCTTTCCCGGCTACGTCCACTGACTTAATATTCACTTGTTTGCTGTCTACTTTCCCACAACCCAAACCGATAAGACAACATTTTTAGACCGGAAAATTTACGCAACACGACAGAGCACTGAAGTGTCCAGTTTTTATTTCTCTGCTTTAACTTTTAAAGAGGAAACCCAAGTATACAGTCCATTTAAATGTTCCCACATACTCTAATTCCAATAATATACAGATATTAAAAACTAGGTACGCGTAAATGCCTGCTAATGTAACATTACTTAAGTAGCGGCAGCCTAACGCAAGCAATGGCTAAACTAGCAATGGGTATTCTTCTATCGTATCTGAAATGAAGATAGCAAATAACAGTAGTTCGTACCTGTGTTGCCAGCACTTCCGGTAACAATACCGTGGGATCTGAAGAATCCAGGTAAATCAAGTGAGATTTGTAGTGTGTCGGCGTGCCATTCTATTAATAATTCTTGGTGGAGAATGCACTTAAAAAAAGGCCTTTGGTATCGGAAATATATTGTTATGCTAAGATGCAACAGTACCATTCGAAATTCACTACTATTATAGTTCCACGGCCCTCATTTCTTCCCACATTAGCGTCCCAAGTTACAGCATTCGCCAAGGTTCGTTCCCCACTCATGCCTTCGGCATTTCCTGTTGAGTACTAATGTCTCATTATTATACAGGATTAACTAAAAATCCCATTACACCCTAACGATTACAGAAATCATCGTTACTTGACGGGTTATTTGCTGTAAGTAACGATATATATATATATATATATATATATATATATAACCTAGTCGATAGGTAAACTTATATCCTGCTCATTTATGTTAATGTTGTTGCAAGTGATAAAATGTGTGTAAACAATGGCCAGTAAGTCAACGTGTATACTGGAAGAACGAACCATAACGAGCACACAGGCTCATGAACGTACACAGAAAAATCAATATATACATTCAAAATGATTTCGTTATAAAGTTTCAAAAATCCTCTAGTAAAAAACCAACAAT
The DNA here is from genome assembly GCA_002778355.1 of Clitarchus hookeri. NCBI lineage: Eukaryota > Metazoa > Arthropoda > Insecta > Phasmatodea > Phasmatidae > Clitarchus > Clitarchus hookeri. The sequence goes on along the minus strand of NQII01002919.1, from coordinate 173,803 downwards.
TTTACGATGGAAGCGAAACGCTTTTTAAAACAGGATTCTTCAAAGTAAAACCCCGCTTAGGAAGACCAACAAGAAGACAAGCTGCTTGATGTCAGCCGAACGTTCACCTAAAAAACGTTCGTCCTTAAGTGATAACAAGAAATGGGAGTTCCGTACACAAAATTAAGAAGACATACTCTACGTGATCAAAAATATCCGGACACTTCGCGAAACGTGTGTTTAACAAAGGACGACACAGTACTGCCATCTATAGGCTGTTCACGGTAAAGTGAGCACTTTTGAGGTCCTAGTTACTTTTTTTCCGATCAGCCATTATTTTATAATTTAACCACCTTTCCAAATAATTATTAACATGTAAGTAATAAAACATAGTGTGTATATTCCACCGCACTCTGAAGTTAACGTCGAAGGCTGAAATAAATTTAGTTATTTACTATTATTCCAAATGAGAGGACTTTCAAAAGTGCTCACTTTACCGTGAATAGCCTATACTACGTGGAACACATGATCAACAATCGCAGTAGTCAGCAAACCGCGCGAGACAGCAGAATGGGGCGGTCCGAGGTGGCTACGTGGTCGTATGCTACTTGTGTAACAAGTCTGTGCACGAGATTTCTCCCCTCTTGAATATCCCTAGGTCCACCGTTTCCGATGTTATATAGTGACATGGAAACGTGAAGCGGACGTGCACAAAACAAAAGCGTGCAGGCCGACCTCCACGAGACCGTCGATTGTTGGAGACGTACGACCCGTACAGAGTAATAGTCGATCATCCATCGCCACCATCACACACAGGAATTCCAACCCGCATCAAGATATACTCCAAGCACCACGACTGTTCGGCGCGAGGTGCGGAAAATTGCTTTCCAAGGCCGAGCAGCTGCCCATCAAAGACGCACGTCACACACGAAAATGCCAAACGCCGCCTCGCATGGTGTAGGTAGCATCGAAACTGGACAATAAAACAGTGGAAAACCATTGTGTGGAGCGATGAATCACTGTAAATAATGTGGCGATCCAATGGTAGGGTGTGCGTGTGGATAATGCCTGGTGAACGACATCTACCAGAGTGTATGATGCTGACTGTGAAATTCGGGCGTGGTGGGGTTACAGCATGGTCATGCATCTCCCTAACCAGGAATTTCATACAATGGGCGAGTAATATCAAATACATAATTAAGACGCTACACGGGTATGTGGATGGAAAATCACGCGGAGATAATCGCTACCAGTGCAGTCAGATCGAAGCCATAACCTCTCCAAAGTCGAGTCAGGTCTATCACGTAAACGAATCATGACAGTGCACATGCCAGCAGCGCAATAACTGCCACTGTGTCCCAGCATTAACTGCTTTTCTTCCTGCTCAGCTGTCAAAACAACGTGGCTTCAGCTAAGGTTAGCCGACTAATTACTCGAGTGCTTTTATATGCCAGGTCCGCGTTCACAATTTGGTAACGGGAACACGTGCCAAAGTGTTTATCAGTGCGACGTTACGATATATGCTCCGTGCTCACTCAGGTGAACGCGAAATAGGGCGATTTGGAAACACTGCCGTTAGTCACATTACGTTAACAAGGCGACAATATATTTGAAAAATTGTTCCATTTAGTTTGGTTTCGGCAGAGAAAAAAAAAGCAATACAAAGATGTATGCATACATTGATAGTGTTGAACAGAAAACAAATGTTGGAGAATATTAAAACGTAGAAACGTGTTGAATGTATGGTGTAAGAAAGGAGGGCACATTAAGTATGAAAGTAGTGTGTAGTGGCGCAGTGACAGTGTACAAGGCGTTAAGGTGGAACCGAGGACAGATTAGCAGAAAAGAAAACGTTAAAAAGAAGATTCATGTAAGCTGTAAATATAATGTACGCTAAGACTGAAATATATGTAAAAGTACGCGTATGTATGAAAGAATGGATGTTGTGTAGTAAATATGAAGTTGTATATGGAAATTTGAGTGACGTTAAAATTTAGGGGTTGTTTATGTAGTTGCGAAATTACTATCACCGAAATAGTAATGAAGTCAATGTAACGTTCATCGGTAAAGTATGTACAGAACGTGGATTGGTTTTGTTAGGTTTTGATGCAGTGACGTTGCGATAATCGAGTTCTTCCGTGATGTGTAAGCAAACAGACTGACTTAAGTGTATTATGCGATACCCGACTCAGTATCGGGTAGTGAACTTCAGCAAATAGGCTCCAGTTCATTACCCGGATACCGGGGAATAATTTCGTACCAAATGTGTTCCCGCCCAAAAGCCCCACATTCCTGTGAGTGTCCCGTTATGACGTAGGTGAAGCGGTATGATGCGTGATGTCATTAGTTCCGTCCTCACCCAACCCTTGAGGTATTAGGGAGGAACAATAAATTTTCTTCAAATTATCCTATACAAACCAAACACAGCTTGTATGGAAAAAAAGTTGGAACTGCGGAAAGGCATTCATGAAATGGCAATACCGTTACAAAGAAGTGTACACTAAACGGCACCTGGTTACCAAATGTGTGAATGTTCGTTTTAAGCCAAACTACCAAGCAATTTCCATGCATTCGCTCTGCAGTAGAAATCTAACAAACCTTCCTACTCGTTTGCGAGATTAAATTTCTAAAAGTCAAGGAAGAAACCTATTTCGATTACTCTTAAAAACGTACTTCTTATTTTTGGTCACTAAAAGCCATTACCTGTTCTGACGTGTAAACTTTATCTTTAATNTTTTTGGTCACTAAAATCCATTACCTGTTCTGACGTGTAAACTTTATCTTTAACAACTACAGTTTTTGAACTGTATGGGGCCGCGGTGGTGTAGTGGTTAAACTACTCGCCTCATACCAATATGAACCGGGAATCGTGCCAGACGATACTGCTGGTTAGCGGGTTATCTCGGGAAATCTGCCGTTTCCCCCGCTCTTTCATTCCGGCGCTGCTCTTTAGTAACCTCGCTTCACCCTCATCGGCTCTCAAAACTTCGATGTTAAGAGCCGTCCAAATCTCCTCACTCACTCACATATGAGAAGAATGAAAGCAAGAAGTGGAAGTATTATTGGCAGGGAGGTTTTAATATTTTCTCCGGAAGCCAATTTCAACGTTCAACCGCAATACACTTAACACCTTACGATCCGAGGTTTTCTATTCTTGGTTGAATGAAGCTAAGTTACATTACAACAGACCAAGGACGGAGGCTGTNCCTTACGATCCGAGGTTTTCTATTCTTGGTTGAATGAAGCTAAGTTACATTACAACAGACCAAGGACGGAGGCTGTTTTGAAGGTGTCTTACGAGAAGAGGTAGACTACAGTTAGCGCGGTAAACAGAAGCAGATAGAAGGATACGGGAAAGGCAGACAAAGCAGTCCTGCCTCAAAAGAACGTTTGGACAAGAGGGAGGTCTCTAGTAGGAAGTAATGTTTCCGCTTCGCCTCTACGATGACGCCGACTGACAGGAAGACGAAACCAGCCCGCAGTCCTTCCACGAACTGGAAGAAAGGCTACTTCGGAGAACTCCAGGCTATAAACTATAAAACTAGGGATCCGTCCCTCAAAAAGCCCAAGGCGCGAATTAACGAAATACAGGCTGTCGTTTCAGAGGAAGTAACACTTTGGCGGGCCAGTGCTTGGGATGCTAAAGTAGCTAAGCTATCACCACGTGAAAATAATTTATGGGGTTTAACTAAAAGTCTCTTAAATAAGACAAAAAAAGTCCCGCCCCTACAAACCAACACAGGGATTGCGTTCTCAAGCGAAGGCGTAGGGCCTTCGCCAATGTGCTGGAAAATACATTCCAGCCAAACCAGGGCTCCTGTGACAGAAATTTCACAACACAAATTTACCGCGAATTAAGAATGAAACAAAGGCGACCGACTGAAGACGAACCCGAACTTACTCAGTCGCTAGAAATTAAGTTTGCTATCCGCCGCATGCGTGCCAGGAAAGTACCAGGAGCTGACAGCATTCAAGCTATCGTTTTAAAGAAAATCCCTGGACTGACCCTTGAGTATATAGCTACATGTATTAATGCTATGCTCAAATTGGAATACTTTCCAAGCGAATAGAANCTGGACTGACCCTTGAGTATATAGCTACATGTATTAATGCTATGCTCAAATTGGAATACTTTCCAAGCGAATAGAAGCTGCGAATGTAAATATATTTCACAAGCCAGGCTAAGATAAACTCCCACAAAACTACAGGCCTATTAGCCTGTTAAATGTTCTTTCCAGGGTAGCGAAATATATAATCCTAAGACAGATTAACACCCACCTCGACAGTCATAATTTACTTCCTAAAGAGCAGTTTGACTTCCGACAAAAGCACTCTACAACACATCAACTGGGGCGAATAACTGAATATACAGGATGCGTATAAAAGAATACCTCAACTTTGAAGGTCTATAATATCAAAACCAAACAACCTACAACCTTGATTGACCAATCAAATGAACCGCGGAACCGTCAAGTTTGTTTACCATACATTCATAAATGTTCAATGTGACCACCATGAGCGGCCCCGAACGACATCTACGCGATAATCAAACTCGTTCCACGCTCTTAGCAGCATATCCGGTGTTACGGTTAGGATGACGTTCGTAACTCACAGTTTGAGGTAGTGAAGGGGTAGCGAGCTCGCATTCGACACGTCAATGTGAAGGGGACGGTCCGAGGTTTCCTTTATGGTGCGCCACCCCATTGGCACCTAGCTGTTCGCGGATACCTGAACGAGACGTCGCCGCAACGCTGGATTGTCGAGGAGCAGCTGGTGACCAGGCTCTTCATCACAGGCCCCCAAGAAACCAGGATCTTACCCCGTGCGATTTTTTTTCTATGGGGGTACATAAAGAATCAAGTTTTTCGTCCACCATTGCCGTCTAACATTGACGACCTTCAAAGTTCGGGTATTCTTTTATACTCATCATGTATTTCCATCGTGTTCCCTCGCCTCATGCAAAATAAGTTTAAACTATTCTAGAAAATTACACCAAAGGGACAGCACACTATTTGTGCGCACTCAGCGTAATATTATTTTGAATAATAACTACTTTTTACTAGGTATTACCAACACACCTATTTTATCCATGTTTTATACTAATTATAAATGTAAAAAGTATTATTATTTGTAGATAAATAATAAATAAAAGTTCGATTTAAAATACAAAATATGGAATGTTTTTGGTGACAAAAGAATTAAAAGTTGTAATACATGACTTATTTAGGAAACCACGCACGTCATACATGGGGTGATTTTTTATAGGTTTAACTCAAAAAGTGTGATGAAACCGCGAATAGAATATACCAAATGTTTGGAATACCAACCAGTACACACACAATTAAATAAAACACACATGTTTTGCAGTAAATTTGCTACACTAACGTTTGTGAAAAATGCAACACCAAGAAGAATACATGTGACTGAAATGAACTTTATACTTCAGATTAAGTACATGACAAGACACAACTGATTATAGGATTACAGAACTTTACATGATCTCTGCCCTTGAGAATTCAGTATGGTGTGAAACCGCACATGCTGCAATCAGAGCCCCTAAACGTTGTCGCATGGAATCAAAGAGGACCTGGACATGTTCCTGGGGAATCTCCCTCTGCGCAGTTTGTATGCGAGTCCACAAAGCATCAATAGTGGTTCATGTAGATCCGTGAAGAACAAGTCGCGGACCAATCATATCCCAGACATGTTCGATAAGCAACATGTCAGGCGAACGTGCAGGCCAGGGAAGCAGTGATACCCGTCGTTCATTGAAGAAGGCTTGCACATTCCTCGCCACATGTGGTCGGGCATTGTCCTGCTGAAATATGGCATGTAGAGTCACCTGAAGGAGGGGCAGTACCTCGGGCTCTAAAACCTCCCTGGTGTAGCGGTTACTGTTCAGATTTCTCTCAATACGTAGGACTAGAGATCGCATTTTGTATCCAATGGCGCCCCAAACCATCACATTTGACGTTTGTCGCTATACCGCTCCACAATGCAGGCTGCCAGATTGCGGTCACCACGGTAGCGTCTAACACGTATACGGCCATCACTGTAGGACATGTTGGAGCGGGACTCGTCTGAAAACACTAAATTTTGCCACTCAGCACGCCAGCGACGGCGTTCACGTGCCCATTACAGTCTGAGGCGTTTGTGGTTTCTGGACAATGGCATCCGATTAAATGGCATACGTGCCACTAGTCCAGCCCGCAGCAGACGGCGTCGAACCGTCGACGCAAGACAGGTCTACACCCGTTGCAGTGCTCCAGTGTCGAGCCAACACTGTGGACGAGGCTGTAGGGTCCGTTACGGCCATGCGGACAAGAAGGCGGTCATCCTGTACTATGGTCACATTGCGTAGTTCAGTACCCTCTCGTCGCTGCGTACGACCCTCTTCTATCCACTGATGTCACACACGCATCACTGTCGTAGAAGCATGCCCTGTACGAGCCGAAATGTCACGGTATGTGAAACCCGTTTCCCGGGGGGTCTACCATTCTGCCCCGTTCGAACTCACTCAAATGCTGATATCGCGCCGTTTGACCTCGACGAGGTATACTGGCACTTGCTTTCACTTCGTTTGACGGCTCTTCACTGAGTGAGCTTGGCGTAACACAGACCTTTCCGGTTTCACAAGAGAGGGCGCTGCTGGGCCTATGTGTACGCCATCTCTCTGCAATCGTAATCACTTATTGCTGGTACACTGTTATACACATCTTCCGAGTTTGGATCGGCTCTCAAGACCTCGCTGTTAAGAGCAGCCCAAATCTCTTCACTAACTACGAGTTTGGATTCATTCGGGCCATTCTTTCTGGGTGTTGCAATTTCCATAAACAATAGTACATGCAGATTTATACTGGCTTAAAGATTTTTTTTGGAAATATTCCCATCTCAAAAATGTAGAAATATTCATGGTTTAAAAAATATGGTTAACACATATTTTGCACAAATTGATGTAGAAATAAAATTATCAACATCCCCTCACTTTGTAACCAAGTTCCGCCAAATGTTTTCCGATTTCCTGCCAAGCTAACAACGCAATAAATACTAAATAGTTTACCCAGCAACTGCCAGTCACGTTTCGGCATTCATGCTGGCTGTCAGTCTGTGTATGGTTATGTCTTGGTATGTACGATAAAATTCCAATAATTACACACAGCACATGGCATACACACAAAAATATTAAGATCTGAACTGCTTAAAATAATATTGTGACAATACTTTTAAGCCGCCTCACTTTAAACCACGTGTTCAAAAACCTTGTGCTATTAAATTTAAACATGACACCTTTCTCAATCAGTGATGGAACAAAGGCGAGAGCGGTGAAAAACAAAAACTCTATAGTTAATACTCCTGCCAGGAACTGACATTTACAGACGTTGCATGGCATGCGATTTATGCATTTGTAGCACATACATAACGTGTTTTATAGTTTTCAAATAATTACGTGTCAATGCAAGCAAGTGACTACATTTGTATCGCACGAAGAAAAAAATTAGTTCAAAAACTAAAAGCCTCAACTAATAATTTTTTGGGGTAAGTGCTAATTATTTTTTTGTATTCACAAACTGTATACATAAAACAAATAAATTTCACTAGTTAAGGAAAAAAAATATTATCGCTATTAAGTTACGTCATATGTATTTCGTAACACTGATGTTTATTATTTATTTCAATGTGATATTTTTTGCTGCCAATAAACGAACGGTGGGCACTATAAGGAATACAGCACGGTTTAAAACTGTTTTCAGTTTCTTTATTCACTTTATGGACATACATATTTAATTTAAAAAACAATGTAAACCATATTTACATAACATATTTTTATAAGAAAGTACACCATATATTCTTTAAATAAAAAAAATACATTATACTAAAAATTGAGAAAATATCCACTGTTCTCAACTAAAATACTGCTACGTGTTGCTGTTCTTAGTCGCTTTCCTTACTCCGTCCTACTCAGGAAAGCGAAAGAACGTCAGGCGTGCGTAATCTGAGAAGCGGGCGGCAATTTGCAAAGGGATGGCCCCGCGTGCCGCCGCAATAAGCCTATCGCAACCCGCGTGCTCCTGACCTTGAGCGTATTGCATTTATGTGGTTATCTGCGAGATCGTTCTAGTTCCAGATCGNGGATTGCATTTCTGTGGTTATCTGCGAGATCTTTCTAGTTCCAGATCGGGCGACAGACTATACCTATCTATACATATATCTACCTATCTATACATATATCTACCTATCTATATATACATATATAATATATATACATACATATGTCTACCTATATACATACATATATCTACCTACATACATACATCTACCTTATATCTCTACATATCTATATATATATATCTATCTCTATGTATATATAGCTCTATATACATCTCTCTATCTATACATACATCTACCTCTCTCTAGCTCTATTTATCTATCTATCCCTTTACTTCACTGCCCACACACCTTGTAATCCCATCAGGTCTTTCCAGTTTCTCTCTTCACGTCTAATTTTTTTTTTTCCCCAGCATTTCAGATTTTCCTTTTAGTTTTTGTATGCACCTTGAACCGTGAAAAATGGTGCCATAATTCAGGAAGGGTTGTTATTTGTATAATTTTGCACATTTTACATGCCAGACGGCTTCTGGCACTCCTCTATCTATATTATCCTCAGTATTATTTACACACACGTACTCAAAAGTTAAAATGAAAATTCACGCTGGCACCAGGTACGGATCCAGAGGGGAAGGTCGTCNCTCATGATGTGACGATTAACATTTCCAGATAAATATAACTTCATTTAATCACTGAATGTAAAATTTGTAGCAAAACCGATGTTTCGTGCATTCTGCGGCAAAATTCCTATCGCTGACCCCAATCTCCCGAATATGCTGCAGTTGTGGTTCTTTCCACTCCTGAACACTTACTACATGAATAATTTCGGACGGAGCACATCCCCCCACCTCCCGCGAAATTTCAACATCAATGTTCGTCACTACCAAAATGTTGAACTTCCGCATCGCTGGGTTGGGCTTGTTGGTCAGAGGATGACGTAGCTATGTTCGCATAGTCCGCCAGGTCTCCCGATTTGACACCATGAGACTTCTTCCTTTGGCGGTAGGTTAATTACACATTATTTACGTCCCACCACAGCCTACAGCACTGGCAGAGCTGAGGGAACGCATCAGTGCTGGTGCGATATACATCGATGGTGAAATGCTACAGAAGGTATGGGCACCACTTGACTATCGCATGGACGTATGTTGTACGACCAAGGGAACACACGCAACATTTGTAGGGTGTATTTTCGCTCTTCATGCATCAATCTTCTTTTGTCAGTGTAATACTCTCTGAAATACAGCACTTCGAAACCCGATGAATGTTTTATAGTATAATTATATAATGTTATATGCGCTAACAAAGTTAGATTTATAAAATCGATGTCACACATAAGTAATGGGAAAAAAATATATAAACCCAAAATGTAATTTATTTGCGCAATGTGATGCAGCACACGATGTTGATTTTTCCCCCTTTACTTCCGGTAATGATATTACTGCTATAGTATATTCACGGTTACTTCAAACTTGCTAAAGGTCAACTTCCAGGATATTCTTCCGCCTCTTGCTAACAAAGTTTAATTAAGTCTAGAAAATTACACCAAAGGGATACCGCACCGGATTCGTGCGCAATGATGCAATATTGTTTTCCTTAAGAACTATCTTTTAAAAGCAACTACCAAACACACCTATTCTCTCACTTTTTATTCATGTTGAATTATAAATGAAATATAATTTAAGGTAAAATATAAGTAAAAATCAAATTTTACCAAAAAATAAAATACTTCTATGTTAACAGAAGTATAAAACGCTTAGAATGTATGGCATATTTAGGGAACAACCAAGCATGTTATACATGGGGTGATTTTTTAAAGGTTTGATTATTAAAAGTGTGAAGAAACCGCGAATAGACTATGCACAGACACAAACCTGCTTCATAGCCACAGTAACAGAAAATGTGGGAGCCCTCATTTGTCGTGACGTCACGACGATATTCGGAGGCGGACGTTTACACCGTACGAGATTCATTAGGTGACGTTTATAAAACTATTATAATGTTAGTGCCATCAGAAGAAACTATACTCGTAGCCACTTTCCTTTTCGTATTTTTCGCTTCATTCAGTATGAAGAGCGTTAAAACGAATAGTTGATTGGCATTAATATTTAATCATTATCAATATCACAGTTTAAAGCTATATGCGGTTCCGCCACAAAAAACAACCATTTTAAAATACGATACAAAGTTGTGTCTCGTAACGATTTCAACACCAAGAAGGTATACATGAAAAGTGTTTAGACAGAGATTCGTCAGATTTTCTGAAACTGCAATTTTCTTTATAGGTAGGTAGGTAGGTAGGTAGGTAGGTAGGTAGGTAGGGCTTAATGTTTCGTCGACAAGGAAGTCATTAGAAACAGAGCAAGATGCTCAGAGAAGCAGAAACGAGGAGGAATCGGCCTTGGCCTATAGTAAGAAACCATCGCAGCATTCACCTGGAGTGATTTTGGGAAACCATGGAAACGCGAAATCAGGATGGCCGGACCGGGATTCGAACCCTGGTCCTCCCGAATGCGAGTCCAAAGTATAACCACTGTGCCACCTAGATCGGTGACTCACCTTAGTTAAAGCTACCTGTAATACTAATTTGAGTTTCCATATATTCACGATTCTCATTAATATATGTAATCACGCCATAAACATATGTAATAACGAATATAATTGCATAACTGTAATTATATATATATATATATATATATTTACAGATATGTAATTATAACTCCTGTGCACATTATTGAAGCGCTCTGGTATGGCTAACACAGCTGCGAAAGTCACATTCTTCTCTAAGAATAGTATTTCCGGATAACTCTCAACAATACTACGGTAATTAGCTTTCAGCATAAAACAATCTTAAAGTAAGTCAAAAGACATGCACACGCCAGTAATTTCGTTCCAGAGGACCTTTCAAAATTACATTAGAAACCAACATGCAAAAATATTACACGCATGCAACAATGAATGTTTGCACATGCTTCAACACAATACACAACTTTATTAACAGGAAAGATGGAAGACTAGGAAGAAAAAAAGTGTTTCGTATGAAAGTGAGCTGTAAGAATGAAATTCGGGAGTGTGGGAGGAACGTTTCGACTCTTGTTAATTCTTTTTCAGGAATACATAAACCTAAAACCCCTGATTTCAGAAATATAAATATATGCATATACATAAAAACCCGAGAGATAAATTTATAAACTTTTGTACTAAAACTTCTTTGGAAAGTTTCTTTTTTATTACAAGCCCAATATTCAAAAACTTAACTCAAATTTTTACAAAGGGTTTTTTATTAGCAAGACTTTTTTAATGGAATTATAAAATACTTGTATACTCACCCATATATATGTATTTATATACATATATGTACACATATACACACAGTGGAGTCTGCGAACATGACCTCGGCTCCTTGTCAAAGTTTTAAAGTATTAAAAGTAGGCCATATTACAACTTTATTAGGAAGCATGTATAACCTGACTTGGCCACATGCTTTTGTGCACGCACGTAAATGTAAAAAAAAAACTATAAGTGGTTTCATCACGAATATTTAACTGTCGGTAATTAAGTGTGGCGCTTCCATTTAAACTTCAGACACTTTAATAAGTATAGCGTCACAAATGGTATCACACTGACTCGTCTCAAAAAAAATTTAATACAACCGTTTATGTGTTCTGGACTCACTGTAAAGCCACGTCCTCAATGAGACCTCAGTACAAGGGAAGGGGAAGTAGCCCTTAAAACCACCGCTACCTTTACCACAAAATCACTAGTGTCATGTATTACCTACTTTTTCAACATTAAAAGCGTTTTACGTTAAATTTTTGCTTGTGAAAATACGCTGACCTAGTGTCTGCTAAACAGCATCTCCACGAACATATTTTAAGCTACATAACATGTCCTGCCAAAGGAGCAGGCTGCTAATGGATAATATAATAATGAGAAACCTTTATCGTTTATAGAAGAATGAGACAAAAGTTTGTGTCGCAGATACAAGTAATCCTGCAAAACGTGTGATTATCAAATTTTAAATGCCCCACATACATGAATTTTAATAGATTCAAATTCTCAAAACCCCCAATCCCATAACATTTCTTCACACAACTTCTGCTAATCAACTGTACGCCACTAAAAAAAAAAACAAGTCACAATAAATTTAAGACTAGCCATACGCCACCATCTTGAACATACGTCATACTCGAGTCAATCGACATGACGATGAAAATGCTAAGTGGAGCAGGAGTCGCACGGAACACAATTTAAAGGCGCAAAGGAATAGAAAATGACAACCTCATTCAGGGTTGAGTCAAGTTCGGAGCAGATTACTTTTTAAAAATAAAATTAGACAAAAAAAAGGCCATGGGGTAAAACAGGTATTTCAATTTTCAACTGTTTCGTCATCCTACATATTTCAGATATGAAGATGCACTATCCACATCTTTGAAGTATTGGCATACTGTATCTGTCACCAATGTTAAGTTCAGTTGAGTCTGCCCTCAATTTCCCCACCACACACATGTAGCATATAAATAAATTTTTAAGGAACTTTTAAAAAAACACGTGATTTTAAAGACAACTTTTAAAGCTGAACAATCTAATTATAAGACTAAACTGAATGGGCTTATCAAGAGGTCCGTTCACAGTTAAGGGCTGTTTGCTTGTTAATAAACTAAATGTAAAATATTGCCATGGCGTTTCTCTCAGCCGATTCCAAAGAAACGAATATGCCCTTTAAAGTGGAATCGGAAAATGTGTGCTCTAACCCTAACAACGAACAATACGCAAAAATATATGGGTAGACCTACAATTATACTGAACACAAGCGTCGCAAAAAGCGTTTGAAAACGGTAGTGTGTAAATAACCAGAAAATGCATTCAGAGGGAACGTCCCCCTCATTTACATTGCTGTTCTAAAACCTGTAGTTTAAGCGGTTATTTATAACAGAAAATTACACACAGAGCAAGCACGAAAATCATGCTCATGAGACTGGCGAATATGCTTAAGTAACAGGATTAGGAGCACTTGACATTTTGCAAAGCGGCAGTTTTTGCTGGTCTGCCACTTCAATTGCCCAATGCTTAAGACTAAACCAAGCCCAAAGGGAGTTGGCTTTCGGTGACTTGGCTACACAAGTCACCTTACATCTCTTACAATCCTGCAATTTAATTTGGACAGGTAGTAGTAAATTCAGGAAGTTATAATACGTTTTGCCAACTTCGATATTTTGACCGACCTGTCATATCAAATCACATACAGTGCAGGATTGTCAATTTCGTTGAACTTGAAGGTTCTGTTAACACACGCACCTGTTTTTAGAAGCTATACATGTTCACNGCAGGATTGTCAATTTCGTTGAACTTGAAGGTTCTGTTAACACACGCACCTGTTTTTAGAAGCTATACATGTTCACAAAAGATTTTACCCCAGATTCGCTGCTAAATATCTGTTGTTTTACGTGTTGGTTTCGATATGCACATTCAAGGTCGTGCTCCTTGCAGATGAGACCTAGTTCGTGCATATTACAGGGGATCGCGTTTTACAATCAAATCGAAACGACGCAAGTCTAAGAAACGTGGGGGGTGGGGAACACTTAAAAATAAATAAAACTGCCAAAGATCTCTTGGCACCGCACAATACGACTGCCGAAGCAACACCACCTTTACACACAAAGAATTAACTCACCCTTCACTGTCTAGTGAAATACGTTAATTTCTCCGGGGNGAAGCAACACCACCTTTACACACAAAGAATTAACTCACCCTTCACTGTCTAGTGAAATACGTTAATTTCTCCGGGGGTTTGTGTAACATCTAGGTTCACACGCACTTCACAATAAGCAGGTAATGCGTGCACGGGTTCGTTATGATCCTGTTCGTCGATACTAACACCACATCACGCAGCGCACACACACACACACACACACACACGCAACTAATCCAAGCGACGCGTACACGTCATCGCAGATGGCCGGAGCAGAATAATATTTTTTCGGCCACGCCAAAACTGCGTCGCGACGTAAATTTAAAGGAAAAAAAAACGTCACAGAGCACTTCCGCGACGAAAGGAAAACTGGCGACGATCCTACTCGAAGGAATGCCCGCGGACGTCGAGAGGCAGCACGCAGGGCACGGAGACATGCAAGTGTGGCCACCTGGACGTCGGCGCCGATCAATAACGCGGCCCGCGCGCGCGCCTTCCCGTCCCTAGCGCCACCCCGCCGCGGGGCGCGACAAAACGCGAAAGCATCCACAGCTGTTGAGTCGAGGTCGAGGGCGGGAGAAAAACCAGAAATTCAAAATTCCTCCTCCGCACGCCGTGTGCTAGTACTCGCGCGCGAACGCCGTTGACTTTATGGTTCGACGCTGAATAAGGCTGGGAACTATTCGGAGGGAGGGAGACAGCCAAGATGGCTACGGCAGACCAATAGAATGTGCGCGTCAGGGCTTCGGTACTCGGAACGGATGCAAAGCAATAAAGGGCAGACGATACTCTCGCGGTAGTCATCAATATTAGAGTGTTTGAAAATGTTAACTATTAACGAGATTCAATGGTACTGCAGATTCTGTACACAAAACCGCAAGGGAAGATTTGCAACTATCGATTGATCTGCGTCAATTCATGGCGCATAGATCAGACAAGATAAGTTTTCAACTACTACTCTTATCAGGGTGGTTAGCAATATCCTTATAGAAAATTCGTTGACTTTTCACGATATACCGTTACATTTACCTTACCGACTTAGCAGCAAATTTTAAAAAAATGTTTCAATGTATTTCTTAAAATAAATTACAAAAAATTTAATGGGTAAAATAACATAGTCTTCATTTATGCAAAAACCAATGTCTATAAAAAAAATACTTAGGTAAGCACAAAGATGGGAAATGGAAAAAGGTGGCACAGAGGTTAAATACTGGCGTTCTCATGACCAGAAAAAAAAATCCCAATACAAAAACCAGACACAATACAATATATCAATTCAATAAAAACCACCAAAATGTTTAAATAATTTTTGAAATTTTTACTTGCAGAATCTTACACTTTCACCTATAAACATATTTTCCACAATGCCAATGCTTGCTGCATTAACAAAAAAAAGACAAGAATATATGCGTAATAAAAGTTGGCCAATTAAACCTACAGCCAAAACTGTTCCCAGGGTCATAAATCTTCCTATGAAAGAGGAATCATCTAAAGTAACAATACAATTCATAAGATGGCATGCAGCAGAAGTCCTACAATCCAATATTTATTTTCTTATGAAATACATTTAAAAGTATTTTATATAAATTCCCTGGCCTCAAACAAATTTTCCTGACAGTTCCCTGACTTTTCCAGAAATGTAAAATTCTGACTTTTCCAGGTTTTCCCTGATGCTAACCACCCTGTAATATGACTCAAACAAATTTCTAAATGAATGGCCATAAAATACATATTAAAACACTAATGGAAACAATGCGTGTAATTCCCCAATTTGCAAATGCGTCATATACAAGATGAGTATAAAAGAATACCCCAGCTTTGAATGTCTATAATATCAAAACCAAACAACCTACAAACCTTGATTAACCAATCAAATGAACCGTGAAACCGTGAAGTTTGTTCACCATACATTCATAATGTTCAATGTGACCACCACGAGCGACCCGAACGACATCTACGCGATAATCAAACTCGTTCCGCACTCTTTGTCAGCGTGTCCGGTGTTACGGTTTGGATGGCGTCCGTAATTGTAGTTTTGAGGTCGTCAATGTTAGCCGGCAATGGTGGACGAAACACTTGATCCTTTATGTACCCCCATAGAAAAAATCGCACCGGGTAAGATCCGGGCTTCTTGGGGGCCAGTGATGAAGAGCCTGGTCACCAGCTGCTCCTTGATCAATCCAGCGTTGCGGCAACGTCTCGTTCAGGTATCCGCGAACAGCTAGGTGTCAATGGATGGCGCACTATAAAGGAAACATCAGACCGTCCCCTTCACATTGACGTGTCGAATGCGAGCTCGCTACCCCCCTCAACATCACAAACCGAGAGTTACGAACGTCATCCAAACCGTAACACCGGACATGCTGACACGAGCGTGAANCCCCCTCAACATCACAAACCGAGAGTTACGAACGTCATCCAAACCGTAACACCGGACATGCTGACACGAGCGTGAAACGAGTTTGATTATCGCGTAGATGTCGTTCGGGCCGCTCGTGGTGGTCACATGGAACATTTAAGAATGTATGGTAAACAAATTTCACTGTTCCACGGTTTATTTGCTTGGTCAATCAAGGTTGAAGGTTGTTTGGTTTTGATATTATATACCTTCAAAGTTGGGGTATTCTTTTATACTCAGCCTGTACACAACGTTTCTCTAATTTACCCACTTGTCTTACAAAACTATACCATGAAAACGCACAAGCTTCGCTAATTTAGGTAACCGCGGGAAAAGAAAACAAACTTTTCAAACTACCTGCCGACTAATCTACAGGCTGCTTACAACACGAAAATGGGAATTTTGACGTGGGATCGAACTACCCGAAGATAGATTCACATCCAGGAGAAGTGAACATAACGGTAAACTGCACATTTTTAGCGTGTTCCACTGACACTCCTTGCTTTCGAGCAAAAATTTTCATACTCCCATTCTGCCACGAGTTTAGCTTGAGGCTATTATGACATAAGGCTGCTACACTATCCACAGGTTACCTAGTACGTTGTTTATTGTAATTTGGAGTATCCCATGGGATGCAAATGGTGTTGAACAGTACAAATTTCAAGGAGGTGGGGTAAAATTAATAAATGAAATTAAGGGCGGAAACGGAGAAGGGTGGCAAAGATTAGCAATTCGCTTCTGACTAAAGTTACTTGATCAAGTATGCTAAATAATACAATGAAAGTTTGGACCCGAAATGATTTATGCCTCACCAGTGAATTAACGCAGAACGTCTCAGGTTATGTCCACCTACCACAGCAATAGCGGGCTGTATTACACCCTGTTCAACACAGCTCAGGTTGACCTCTAGGAGCGCACAACCGTATAAGGAAAATGGAGTGGTAGAGTGCACATGCTAACTACGCATAGCGACTCTCCGTGTTCCAGCATTCGACGACTTGGTTACCAATAAGCGTAATAATATTTTATATTAGAACACTATGAATGTGTTTCAATATTTTTGTACACTTCTAGTCTGTTACTAATGAAATCCATACATGTGTATGTTCAAGTTAGTGGGAGTATTTTATTCACATAAAAAGTGGGCCCGTTGAAAATTCAAACGTAAATAAACACGATCATCACTTTGACCGTGTAACTTGTAGTTGTACTGGCCGTGAGAGAGTAAATGTTTGGGAAATGTGCAGAAAACGCAAGTCGGTCTGCCTCATCTGCACTCTTTATGCACAACAAACTTAGTTATGGAAGCTCACCCGAAAGCCAGTACTTTTGGGCTTGCCGTCTCGTCGACAGCAAGGCCATTGGAGAAGGAGCTTGTGGCTCAAAGAAGTGGCTTGTACGGAACCATCTCAGCATCTGGAAGGAAAGGACTGATTTCGGAAAGCCACGGATACCGAAATCATAACGAAAAAAAAAAAATTAGGTAGACCGATTATTCGTCTTCTGCACACATATCCAACATTGACCTACCTCAAACCACGTCTGTCAAAGTCACGTGGTCAACAGATGAACTTGTTTGTTTGTATATTAATTTTCAAAAGACAAGTTATACGAATAAAATATTTTCGCCATTTTGAATTTAATATAATTGCACTTAAGAATTGGTCAGAAACAATATAAAACCATCTGAAAACATCTGTTTACATGAATAGTGCTCTAACCTCAAATACTATCCACGTCGTTTATGATAGTCGTATTGGCAGAAAAGCAGTCCAATATTGGAACACAAGACTATTTATGCGCAGCCAGCGAGATCGCTCTACCCCATATTCATTCTACGAATCAGAATGGCCAGNTGGAACACAAGACTATTTATGCGCAGCCAGCGAGATCGCTCTACCCCATATTCATTCTACGAATCAGAATGGCCAGTCCGGAAGTTTATTGCCCCGCCTCGCTTGGTATTCAGAGAATACGGAAGGAATGTCACAGTCTATGTAAGGATCTCTATGGTACGTAACTATACGAACGACTTCAGTCCTCTGTTTTCCCAGCGTTGTAACTATTTACATCGGTTCCTTTCTGAAAAGTCTCGGCGGTTTAGTACGGTACGTCTATTCTGTAATTATTACTCATTCAGGGTTTAAAAACGCTAAAATGTAGACAACGTGACAAGTAAAACACTGTAACCTTGGAAAAGGTGTGAAATTATTATAGCACTCCTACTACCATGTCCGCACAGAATAAAACATTATGGCTCTATTGGACGTAAATAACGACAATCTGAGGCAAAATGACAATCGCGCGTGCAAGAAATCGATGCTCGTCAACAAGTTTCAGCGCGGAAACAAGAAAAATCAAACTAGAATGGCCGAAGCTCTTTTAAACAAAACAAAAATTGAAAACCACCAAAATAATTGTTATTACGGGTCTGCAACATTAGAATTTTTTGTGCTACGGCCCCTCAGTCGAGTTTATACGACAAGGCAACCTCCAAAAAAAAAATTCTCTCTTTGAATCTGTAAAGAAGGCTCTCCTAGCGTACTGTCCATTGGCACGTGCAGAATCTCNTGGAACACAAGACTATTTATGCGCAGCCAGCGAGATCGCTCTACCCCATATTCATTCTACGAATCAGAATGGCCAGACCGGATATCGAACCCAGGTCATCCCGAATGCCAGTCCGGAAGTTTATTGCCCCGCCTCGCTTGGTATTCAGAGAATACGGAAGGAATATCACAGTCTATGTAAGGATCTCTATGGTACGTTACTATACGAACGACTTCAGTCCGCTGTTTTCCCAGCGTTGTAACTATTTACATCGGTTCCTTTCTGAAAAGTCTCGGCGGTTTAGTACGGTACGTCTATTCTGTAATTATTACTCATTCAGGGTTTAAAAACGCTAAAATGTAGACAACATGACAAGTAAAACACTGTAACCTTGGAAAAGGTGTGAAATTATTATAGCACTCCTACTACCATGTCCGCACAGAATAAATNTGGAAAAGGTGTGAAATTATTATAGCACTCCTACTACCATGTCCGCACAGAATAAATCATTATGGCTCTATTGGACGTAAATAACGACAATCTGAGGCAAAATGACAATCGCGCGTGCAAGAAATCGATGCTCGTCAACAAGTTTCAGCGCGGAAACAAGAAAAATCAAACTAGAATGGCCGAAGCTCTTTTAAACAAAACAAAAATTGAAAACCACCAAAATAATTGTTATTACGGGTCTGCAACATTAGAATTTTGAGTTTATACGGCAAGGCAACCTCCAAAAAAAAAAATTCTCTCTTTGAATCTGTAAAGAAGGCTCTCCTAGCGTACTGTCCATTGGCACGTGCAGAATCTCCCAGGAAAATTGTGTTTGTTCGGTCACTGGAATTACACAACTATTACAACAGTTTCACTACTGGAAATTCAAGCGCGGTATTGCGCTGAGAATTATTGCTATAATCCATTCACCGTTACTTCTAACATTTCTGAAGCGCTACTGAAGTTATACTTCCAGGATAATCCTCCGCCTCATGCAAACAAAGCTTAACAAAGTCTAGAAAATTAGACCAAAAAGACAACGCACCGCATTCAATATTTTGCATAAGATCCATTTCTTACTAAGCACTACCAACATGCCTATTTTCTCCCCGTTTTATTTGCATTAATTATAAATTATATATTATAATTTTAGAGAGAATACAAGATGTCAGGTAATTCGCGGGTACGGACTGCACCACACGAATCTGTGATCAAAACTAAGTAGGAAATACTCTTTAGTAAAAATGCACAAGACCCTTCGTTTACGAGAAAAAGACATGAACTGTCCAGAAACCACTTTAGCATACATGTATTCGAATTAGATAAAGGTGGGGTNCCACTTTAGCAAACATGTATTCGAATTAGATAAAGATGTGGCAATGCTGCAAGTAATGTGTCGGTCGTAAGGCATACTTAGATAAAGGTGAGGTGATGTGGCAATGCTGCAACTAATGTGTCGGTCGTAAGGCATACGGCAAGGGAACGACTCGAGCTCAGTTGTGCCAAAGAGGCCGCGGAGTTCACGTGCAATGAGTAAAAAGTTCAATTCAACCAAAAATGATGTACTTCATGTTAAAATAAGTATAAAACGTTTGTGATATAAGACATATTTAGGAAACAACCAAACATCATACATGGTGTGATTTTTCAAAGGTTTGTTTCAAAAAGTTTGAAGAAACCACGAATATATAGCGGGCTTCGGCGTGAACAGCAATGTTTCTTTTTTCCGAACATAATTTTCCACTAAGCCGCCCAAGACGATGCACTCAAGACTCGGGGAAACATGCAATACGCCCGAGGGTTCAGAAGAGAGTAGAGGGAACCATAGAAGAAAGAAGTATGTCAAAACTTGACACAGTTTTTAAGAGGAAANGGGGGGGGGGAAGACCAGCGAAATAACACGTTTCGTCCGAAGTCGGGTATCTCCGGACCCGGACGGAAGTAGAACGGCAGTAACCCTCTCAAATCGATAGCTGCTCCCCACCGATGCGTTAAAGCCACAATTGCCAACACTTCAGGAGAGACACAAGTTTGCGTGATAAACGAGGCACGTGACGTTCGTGTATTTCAACAACTGTCGCGCTCGTCTCGCGTAGAGTAAAACATATATGCTTCTTCGTGCGAAGAATAAATTCAGCAACTACGTCAACTGTGAATGAGCTAGCTATTCGCTGGTTTTTCCATCAATATCCAAAAAGCTCTACTATTTTCATTTAATTTTGAATTTTCCGTAGATATTGATATCCCCTTGTGTTATAAAGACTGATGGCTTCCAACCAAATCTATCTATGTCAAATTAATTTTAACGGTGTGCACCCGGCACTTGCACTGCATGTTGAGAAAAGCGACAAGGGTGAAAACCGTGTTTAGTTGTCGATCGCGTGTTATAGAGGAACGGTGCACGAAAGCCATATACATATTTACCAAATTTTTTCACGGGTGATTTTTCAGACAATTTTTCGAAATTTTTTACACAAGACAAATAATGTTAAAAAATTTTACACGTTAGTTATTCACTACATTTATTATTTTCAGAGCACTGGCAGAAGATAAGAATGAATACATTTCCCATCAGTGCTTTGACAATAATAAGGGCAGTGAATATCTAACAATTTAAAAAGGTGTTCAAAATCGCTATTTATATCTTGTAATGCTAATAATTCCGATAAACATCCTGAAAAACAAATAAGACGAAAACAGGGTAAACATGCTTTCATCCATCATCCTCTGTACCGACGTAATGTATATAACAGGAAATGAACACATCTTACGTAAACGACAACGCGTCAAGAGTTAATTAACGTGTCGTTCTGCACGTAGGAAACGTGACGGACGTCGCCGTTGACCCGGGGAATTTTCTCGGGGCACTCCCGTTTCCTCCGCCCTTGCATTCCGCCACTGCTCCGCCTCATTTTTCACCCTCGCCGACGCCAAGACCTCTCTTCTCTACTCAACGCAATTCCAACCCAAAGACGACTGTTGAGAATATAAAATGAAACTTGCGATATAGGTATTTATAAAATCTACATACATTCCAACTTTGCATCTTCGCCTTGGCGGGAGGTTATAAGAAAATGTGAGAAGTCTTCAAAAATGACTAAATATGTCTGTGGGTGTATGAAATGCAACCATGCGAGACATCCCCGTTGATTGTCGAAACGTTTTCTGAAATTGTAATAGCTAGGGAAGAGTCATCAGAATATTTTAACCCTTTAGGTTGTTTGTTGCATCCAACCGATTTCCAATTTTAGTGTATAGCCGCATCCATGTTGTTACGACAGTGAAAGCAGAGAGCCAATCCATGGGTTTCAAATTAAGGCAAGGTAAGCCTGCTAGGGATGTACTGAAGTCCGGATTTGCGGCAAACGGCGGCCGGCGATATAGTTTATGAATCGGCATTTTTATATTACCTCCGTCCAAAACAATTCTTATCAGTTTTTTCTACATATATTTTATGTTAACAGTAAAAATCGAATAAATACATCTTCCTCGCAAGAACTTTATACGTCATATTCTTTCTAAGTTTCGTTGCCATTATCACCCGCCCCCCCTTTTTCCACAAAACAAATTTTCTTCTATTGACTACAGGTCCTGGTGATTGATGTTGTTGATGGACTAGGTAGCCAGATGGTTAGTGTGAGCGCAAGTTTAAACAGCTTGAAATAAAATGTTAATAACCAAGTTAATAGCGTGAAAGCAAGCGTGATTGAAACTGTAAATAGTGTAAATGAGAATGTGGAAAGGAAAATTGACTCGGTTAATGAAAGTGTAGACCGGAAAATAGACTCCAAATGTAAAAGTTGACAAGAAAATAGATAATTAAGTCAGGAATATAGACACTGTTAATGAAAATGAAGTGAGGAAAACAGACACTGTAAATGAAAATGTAGACAGGAAAGTAGACACTGTTAATGAAAATGTAGACAGGAAAATAGAGGGCATTAGCTAGTTGGTGAATACGAGAGTTGACTCTGTGGACAAGAAGAGTGACAGACCGCGTAAATTAAAAAGTGGATAGTGTCTGTGAAAGGATAGACAGCATCGAGAGTGAAGTGAAACAGGAGGGAAATAAGTGCACCCCAACAACATGCAGGACGCCCTGGCCCGAGCACAGGAGGTGGCAGTCAGCAAGACAGGAGCCCGCACCCCGACGTCCAGTACGCGCAGCGTCGCTGCACAAAGACGAAGACATGACGAAGACACTGAAGGAGTTGCAGTTGGCCTTAAAAGACAAGGCTTCCAGGATTCATGCCACAGAACTTCGCACCCCTCCCCCCCCTCCCCCCACAAACGGAGGGAGTGTTGGTCATGTGGACAGCTGGGGCACCTGACAGCATATTGCCCACAACAGAAGTAGCAGCCAGTAAAGAGACAGCGTGGTGAAGAACAAATGGCCTCGATGAGCGCATACAATCACTTGCGTGAAGAATTTTGTGAGCTTCGTGAATGTGCCCAACAACTGAGTCGCCGCATCGACGAGCTGGTGGTGCAACCTGCACACCTCACAGGGCAGTTGGGAAATGCACGTGATGACCTGCGATTGTTGTCCAGAAGCCTTGTGCACACTGTGCCATGTTACAGAGAAAGGTGCCCATGGCATGTGGCGAATTATGTGATGGTCCCCTCAGTATTGGCTCTGAGGATAGTAGTCCCATGAATGAAGTGGTTCGGGGGCAAAGAATCAGTTGCGTGAACTCGAGAAAGGGAGTGAGGCAGTCGACAGGAGGTACCAGTGCTTCAGGGTACCTCGGACGAGGATCCAGCGACAACCTGCAGCATCCACCGCAACTACCAGCACTTTTCAGATTGGTATAATGCTAGCAGTGCTTCCAGTTCTGCGGACATTTTTCTAGTCAACATTCTCTGCGACGATTGTACAAAACAATCTTAATTATTTTCACCTACAGCTATCACAATTATTTATTTTAATCACTTATTACTTGCCTATTACCTAACTTAATTTACAATTAATTGCCTCCATCCCACTTCTGGCACCAGTGTTACATGGGATTCCTGAGGGGCGTATCTAAGTACGTGAGGGATAGAGGTCTTAATAAAAATAAAATAACAAAATTTGATTTTTAAATTATTCACGGAGCTATTATTTACAGCATTAAATGATCTGTTTCCACTATTACTCTTTTATTGAACAGTGAACACAATATTTAATGTATATTTCAACTCTACTTAACATCCTTCTTAACATGTCTGTTTGGTTAGTCAATTAACTCATACTCATCATTAACATGTGTTCAGTCCATCTGTTGCCACCATTTGTAATGTCTTTCACTCACGCATCTAGTCCAGCCTGCCAGCCGCACCTTCACTGCTTGATACTCGCCGTCTTAGATTTCCCTTCCGCTGGTCACTTCTCTCGCTGCTCGTCTTCTATCGCTCGGAACTCAGATACTCATCAACAACTCCACTCAACTCAACTGCCGGCTCGGGGGCCTGTCACACTTTTACATTGTTCGCCCTGACCATCTAGACCACTGATTCCCAAAGTTTTATGAACCGCGCAGCCCATTAAAAAAAAAAGCCAAAGTTCAGGACCCGTGCCTCGTGCGAGAAACGTACCGTTTCACTGTTCCATCATGTTCACATTGTATTTCTTACGTAGCATAAGGAAGTGAAGGGTGATAGGATTAATAAAATAATTTAAGAAGTTGAAGTGTTAAAGAACAATTTAATGAAACAGATACCTAATCAAACAGCATTACACAATGTGTTATATTACTAATTTAGTTTAAAAATAATTTTGGTTGTAAGAAATCAGATTTGTCAATGCGAAGGATGCATTTGTTTTCTATTTATTCCCATTACAGCTTTAGTGCCCACTTCAATTCTTGTCACTGCTAACTCTGCGTAGTATTTTACGTCTGATTGACAGTTGCATTTCATATGTGTAGGTTCTAAATTATAACTTTTATAACACAAGCCTATGTTTATGTATGAAATTATATTTTCCGGGGCCCACCAAATTTTAGTCTGCTACCCATCAGTGGGTCGCGACCCTTACTTTGGGAAATGCTGATCTAGAAGGTTTACGCACCCCGAGTCACGCTGAGAGAACGAGGTCAGTAATCCAGAGCATTCTTCAGATAAACGCAGAAATCAATACAACAAGGGTCAGCAGCATACATCGCAAAAGAGATTATCGTGTCAGCTCGCTTTTTGTAACTGATACGCGGTTAACTCGCCTGCCATTCAAAACATTCCATTGATGTGCTACCCCGTTATCATCACTACTCTGTCCTCTTCCGCCCGCTAACGCAGGGCGGGCCAAGGTCACCAGCGCAGACCAGCGACTGCAACTGTAAACCGCAAACAGTAAGAAATTAGTATCTGAGTGGTGTTTTTCACACTAAAAAACCCATGGAACTAATCGCAGTAAAAGTTATCTTGGCTAAATTTGCAAGAAAAGAAAGGATACATACAATGATTCACACTGATTTGGAATACTTCTGAACTAAAAAAAAAATTTACAGCACTATATTTTTCTTACATGGTGATGGGTGTTAATCAGATACGAAATAGGCAGAAAGTACGTACTAAGAAAGCACTTATAGTGGTACCCTTAGCCGTGAACCAACTTAACAGTGATTTGACGTAACCTGCCCTAAAACATTGTCACACTTTCTGGAAACTTATTTTAGCACTGTCATTAATCGTTACCAATTGATGTGCCACTACGCATCAAAATGTCACAACAGTACGAAACCCTGAGCGAAGAAATCAGGTCAGGCTTACCTAAACTGATAGTTTGGTTTACACGTTCACATTCATGTTTTCAAGCATTAATTAACAGCACAGCCAAGGTATGCCACTAATTTCAAAATTTTTATTGTTTCTACCCTACACTGAAAAAATTATTCCCATTAAACCTCTTAAAATGTAATAGAAGTGTTCAATCCATACACACATGCATAAAGTTGCATGTCGTTACCCTGTGTTTCCTTCGTGTGGGAAGGAGCCGAGAGCTGGAGGTCAAGTTTGTAACGTTCAAAGAAACGAGCTGCCTATCATAAAAGACGCCGCCGCACACGCCAAAAATTTATCGCAGCTCGCGCCTCGCAGACCCTGAGCTCATATTTCTCAGTTTATCACGAACGAATGTCGTCGTCGTCACCATTACCTTTTCCAGAACAACTTGGATTGCCGAAAACGTTCTAGACGGTACCTACCTCAAGCATAAATACCACGCGCGGGCATCTGAGGGAAGGAGTGATTTAGAGCAGAGAGTTTTGGCGTCACGTGCGACATTAAGCGACGGTTGGGCGATTCTTGAACGGCGAGGGACGACTGCAGTGATCTGCGAGATTGCGTCGGCGAGCTTGTGTGCAGTGAAGAGTGGAACTGGTCTGCGAGACTGTGGACTGAATTCATGAGTGAAAAGACACATGGGACGATGGAAATAGACAGTTGTAACTAAGAGTTAATAGGGCGCTTAGACTGGTAAATAAAATATGTTTGACTGTTTGTAGCATTGAGAATAAATATAATTATTGAAATTAGTTATTTTATTTTTATTAAGACATCCATCCCTCACGAACTCAGACACGCCCCTCGGGCGTCCATGTAACAATATAGAAACTGTACCAACAGTCAAGCTACAGATATAGAAATACTACCATACAAAACTCGGAACATGACTACACATTTCATTCTTTCCTGAACAAATGTAGGAAAGCCACCATGAATGTTACGGAAAGAAAAATTCACCATTCGTGTTTTCTATATATGCGTATACACTAATGTGGTACATCTGCGAACAATGTCTTGCAGTGTAGCATTAAGCCTGCACGCTATCAGAGGGCTTCTGTTAATTTATCTAGATCTCTCTATTTTCCTTTTTCTATTTATTTATCTTTAATTTTGTGTGTATATTTCTTACTCCCACCCGCAATAATTGAAAGAGCAAGTTTTCAAAAGTAAACAAATCCATCGACTAGCAAAATCCTGCCTCTCGCAGACAAACAAGGTATTTCCAGAAACTCCTATGGTGATATCCAAAACATGTCCGCCATTTCAAGGTCAAACACACACTCGCGCTCGCGCTCTCGTGCTCTGTGTCTGTGTCTGTGTGTGTGTGTGTGTTCGCGCGCAAACACACACACTTAATACTTCCTGTAATTTCACGACCCAATGAAACTATCGATATGTCTTACGAATTTTTTCCCACGGCTAATGTAAATTTATGTTGGTCACTCGAATATGCAGAGTGCCACACTAAATAGATCTCGCGCAGGAACCAAGCTTCCGGCCCACATCTTGTTTAGCGTGCTCACGAATTAAAACCAGATTTATCGTCGCTAAGGTATATTATACAGGCGAGTCATATTTATCATCTGGTCTGCAGAACATTTGAATAGATGACGTCAACTTTTTTTCCCGCCTACAGACAAAATCGCCATATTGAGTTAAGCGATAGCCGATTCGAGAGTTGGAAATTTCGATTAAAAGAAATGTTTCTGGCGAGCTGCCGTCTGTGCGTACTCCTATGTCCAGCTTATCTCGTGCAAGTTTTACTTGTTTTATCCATACAAATGTGCCAGTTTTATCAAAAACCGTGGAACTGTTTGCCAGCTAACGTAAGGAAATATTCCATACTCCCGGCTTTAAGCGTGGAGTAGCGAGGCTACTTTAACCTTTCAAAACAACGTACCTGGAAAACTGAAATAAAATACGGCAACTGCTTGATCACGTATTCATCTCTCATAGATATCACATTAATGATTATTAGTTTTTGTTACCTATTAACTTGTTTTATTTTACAGTTTGTTCTTATGTATTCCTGATGTCATTCATCTACCTAATACTAACGTTGTAATTATAGTTTTATTTTATGGAAAAATTGGTTTCTAGTAATTATTAATAGTTTGCAGAACTGTAAATGTATTCTTTTTGTAAAGTTTTTCTTATTTATGCCTGGGTTGTCATTCCTTTAATATTATTTATTTTTAAATCTAGTTTATTTTTACAGAAAACTAGTATTTAGTAGTGTCATCAATCACTATTCGTAACTGTATGTTATTTGTCAAATGTACCTTGTAAAAAATGATTATATGTACAAAGCTATTTTCCTTAATTTCGCCATTTATTAGAGCCGTAAATAAAAACACTCGAAGGAATACTTAAAGGGAATCGTTCAGTTAATCTGCAACCCTACAAAATCCCATACCACTGCGCAGTTGTTTTCAAGAATCTAGTATTTTCTCAGTTCCACACAGACGGACTTGTCACAAAGTATTTTTAACAGTATGTATTTTAATAGCATGTTTTTTTAATAGTACGTTTTTTATTATCTTACTCTAGCTATGGTACCACCTTATCCTGACGAATTACGCGTTTATTAAAAAAAAAATCTGGATATTTATTTTTTAAAAGTTTACGTTAGGATCATAATCGCGCAGAATGATTATGTGCTGTCGCCCTGCATGTAGCTACAGACATTCGAGTTTGGGGCTGAAAAGGAATCTCGAATGAAAATCTTGCAACTTGCACACAATGTAAAACCAAAAATGCTTTACTGTTTGGAGATACCAGTGAACAATGAAAAGAGGGGAAAATGGAAAATGCTGAACCACCTAGATAAAATAACATGTTGCAGTGGCAGCTCACTAGCGTGCTAAGTGCAAACCCATTTGGCAGAACAATGCATATTGCGTGTTACATTCCAATAACATGAAAAGGTTATATTATCCAAGGGTGAGTAAGGTTATGATTCGAGGAATGCTAACGATTAGAAGTGAATGCAGGGAGATTCAAAATTTCTGGAGATTCACTCTTCTGTTTACGAATGGGCGACATTTCTAGCAAGTACAGACATGGAAATCGTTACACCCTCTTTCCCTAAGTGAAACTATTACTGTAAATTATCACAGACGATACTACAGATCAGTAGTGCTTAGTCTCTCACGCATAGAAGACGTGTTGTTTAGCATCCCCAAAGCACATTGTTATGAGCCTCACTCACTCATAACACTCTAGTGTTATGAGTGAGTAAGGCTCATAACAAAATATTCAATATGGGGTACAGTCTCCCGACGCGACTATTCAGGCAGCGATGCGACTAGACATTCCATCATACAGGTGGCAGATAACGTTCTGAGGCACATACCAACATGCTTCCGCAACTGCACACTTAGATCAGCCAGTGTTTTGGCAGGTGGTTGACGGCGGTGCAAACATCACCCCATCATATCCCATGCGTGGTGTTCAACAGCGGACAGATATGGAAACCCGGCAGGTCAAGGAATGGTATCTATGTCTAGTAGGGACTGTTGTATGGTGACTAGCGTTGTCTTGCTGCATAATATCGTCGAGTATGCTGCGCGAAAATGCCAGGAAATGGAGAAGCAGAACCTCAGTGACACATCGTTATGCAGTCTCCATGCCTTCAAGAAACACGAGACGTGACATGAGTCCTAACTGAGGGCACCCCATACCCAAACACCTGGTGTCTGGGACGTATGGCGTTCAAGAATCGGTGCAGGAACGTTGCGTTGTCCACTGCGGCGCCAAAACTAGCTGCGACCATCATCTGAATTAAGATTGAAGCGGAACTCTTAGGAGAACACAATACATCACCACTCCTCTGTCCAATGTTGACGTTTCTGGCACCATTGACGGCATGCCACACGATGCCGAAGGGTCAAAGGCAAACGGTGCAATAGACGCAGTGCCTGTATGCCAGTCTCATTCTAACGGTGACGAAGGTTTTTTTTGAGACCGGCAAATGCAGTGCAGGTCGCACAGACTGCAGAATCTCTCTAGATGGGCTTGCCAAGTACTGCTGCATTTCGACAGATATGACTTTTTCTGTAGTGCGTCTGGCAAGACCAGTACATTCTCTATGTGACGTACGACTTGTACGTCCCCACGCCTGCACACATCGTGTCACAGTGGTGACTGCACGGCCAAGATGAATGGCTAGTCAACGACGAGCCGATCTTCCAGCTCCGTGCAGTCCGACCATACACCCCCGTTCAAATGGATCTACACAGGTGGTGATATTCTTCGCCGAGTACGACGCCATTACATACTGCAGACTTACACCTTTCCAGCCTGCTGTGTAGCCCTTTCAAGTACCGTATACAGACCACAATCGCTCCTAATATCACATGTTGCAGTGACGTTTCTATTATGTCACTATCAATCTTCATTGCGCAATTGGTACTGTATGTGGTCTTGATTGTATTGCAAACTGATGACACCTTATGTGTGCGGGGATTTCCAAGGCCAGCAGAGTATTTTATTTAAACTGATGACAAAGAGATGAATGTTGAATTTTGGGAAAAGACGTTACAATATAACTGGCGATTCCCGACAACGAAAGAAAAGTGTCCACGTAATTCATAATGTGTCCACCAGAATTTGCATCCCTAAATAAACTCCTAAGCAAAACGTTTTATCATTTTAACTCTTGGAGTAGGCACTTGCAGCCCACTACATAACTTAACAATAAAGAATGTAGTTATAAAGCTAAGCACGCATTTTTGTGATGAGGGTAGAAGCTGCTCAAAAAAAGAATTTCGCATTTATAATCATACGAATGTTCGCTACGTCCAGCAGCGAAAAACGTATTCCGTTGTAAGGTGTAGTAGTCTGACTACTCGCCTTCCACAATGGGGAACCGGATTTGATTCCCGGCGGGAAACGTTGCCGTTGGCCGACGAAGCTTCTCTGGACACTCGGGTTTCCCTTGCTCCAGCATCCCGCCGCTGCTTCAACTTCACCTCATTTCATTCTCATCGGGGCTCAACACCTCGCAGACGACTCTCCAACTCGCCGTAAGGCTGTATATTTTCTATGCATGATAAGTTTGCCATTTTATCTACAGAGGGTACAACAAGTATTCGTACACCCACTGAGTATGATGGTGTTGCATTACAGAAGAACACTTGAGGTGTTATCTATAAATGTAATAATGACTGGCAACATACACATTTTCAATTAAGAGAATGATAATAATAATGTAAAATGTTCGGCATGATAAATACAAACTACAGATCGATCGAACACCCAAGAAAGTATTCGTACAGGACTGATATACTGTATTTTGTGATTTTTCAAATCGCTTCACGCACAAGGTCAGATGACTGCCTGCAGGACGAGTTGTTTACTGCTCAGTCATCATTGCGCTACAGTGTGTGGTAGTTCAGTTAGTATGGGGCGAGAGCAGACGGGACTTTCAGTGTCTCAATGTGACCAGGTATCATTACAGCATAAACATGGCAAACGCTATCGTGAGATTAGAAAATTTATCGGCATTAGCTTTAAAGTTCAATAATTAATAAATACAAACCAACTGGGCAAAACAGAAAACAAATCCAGATATGGTCGTCCAAAAGTGCTCGCATGTCGGGCGCGATGAAATATTGTGCGTATGGCGTAGAAGGACCCGTCCCGCAGTACTATCCACCGCATCACAGCTCACTTCCAAGGACCGACAGAAAGGAAAAATAGGAAATGGCATCTACAGTTCGCGAAAGAGTATCGTGATCACACCATGGAATTTGGAACACCATCGTAATCTCAGACGAACCAAAGTTTACTCAGTTCGGATCAGATGGGAGCAGGTAGGTCGAGCAAAGACCAAAAACACAGAACATGAACCCTCACATAATCTCCGCGGTAAAGCACAAGGGTGTCAACGTGATGGTTTGGAGTTGCATCGTTGCGGGTGGTGTGGGGCAGCTGGCATTTATTGATTGTACAGTGGATCCTAAATATATAGGTGTTACGCCATAATTTAGTCGGAAGAGCACAGAAGCTTCATCTTGAAGAGGTCTTCCTATTTCAACAAGACAACGACCCTAAGTACTGTGCTTTGACAACCCGGGATTGGCTGCTATATAATGCCCCCAGAAGACTTCTCACTCCACCTCAAGAGTGCATATCTTAATCCGGTAGACAACTTGTGGTATTATCGTGGCAGAGGTTCAAAAACGCAGTCCTAGTAAAAAAAAAAACTTGAAGTACTCTCAGATGCGTGATCCAACATCTTTGAGCAATACAACAGAATTGTAGATAGCTCAATGCCACGGTGTCTGGAACAGGTCATCCAAACTGAAGGACTACACACAAAGTATTGAAACTGTGTTGAAACCAAGACTTCACGAACTGTTCTTTTTCTTTCATAACGTACGAATATTTTTTTGGTGTATCACAAGGAGGTTTTATTTGTTTACTTTGATGATCATTGTAAACCTAATAGGTGTTGTACAGCGATGCATTTTACTTTCGTTATATTTATCACTATATTTGCTTATAATACTTAACGTTACACAACATATAAGATGTACGATAAAATGTTGGTGTACGAATACGTTTTGTACCCACTGTACTTGTTGGCCTGACCAATGTATTAGAAACAAGGTTAAGACAACTATTTTTTATGGTCAACTATGCTCTTCCAAAAGAAAACTTAAAAGTGTAAAGAAGTCTGTGTAATGTTTACATTCGATAGGCACCGAAATCGATATGCAATAAAGCTAGCCATATCCATAGAAACGTTCATTTCGACATGTGATTGTTCAGAAAAGTTCATTTAACCGTGAATAAACTGAATTTTCAAAAGCTCTTCGTAAGCTACCATATTGTTAGCTTTATACTTAGCTACACTATAAAGTCGTGCCTTTTTTGCCAAACACAAACCGCCGTCACACTTTACCTGAAGGTTTAAAAACTAAATTCTATTAAAAATGCTACTGAAAACATTACTTACCACTTGTATGACTGATTTCATTTTTGATTTTTTTAAATTACATAACATTATAGTGCGACTACATTGCACAATTTCAACATGGGGGAAACCTTGTTATTTTTTACAAATATAAATTATATTTTGTATTTTTATTGGACAGTTCACTTTCAATAACGTGAATTGTAGATGTAATTTCAATGAAGGCAAAAATGTTATGTAATGCGAACAAGTTACGTCATTCAATTTATCTTATACATCAATAAAATACAAATAATTGTTAATTCCCTTAAAAATATTTTTTTAATGCCACACCCAAAAATATTACAGTAATTATGCAAGGCATAAATGGTAACTCGGCAGGAAACACAACACACATAAGATGAAATTATGGTTGCCATTAAGTTCACAGCCAAAAGGGTGGTGTAAGAAATTATTGCGCAGTATGAAATTATTTAATAACACACCAAAACTGAAAGATAGGTATTCGTTTTTCTTTTGCTTTTCAAGAAGAAAAAAGTCGCAGAAATCCACATACGTTAACGAGTGAACTAACTGCATAATAACTGCTGGCAACCACAATAACGGCAAGCAAGCAAAGCTTAAAATGCGTAAACGACAAGATTAACAGGCAGTTAGTGTAACAGATGTATCTAACAATAGCATTCACAAAATCGGACGACTTACCTTGGGGAAAAACAAACTGGAAACGCTTCATGTTTTATTAGTGCAGTCACACCCAACCATACAATTAGGTACTACGGCCACTAATTTTTTGCACTCACCCCACCCATCTTCTTTTTCTCGGCGACCTACCGCCCTTAAAAAAAAAAAAAGTAACATGCACAAGAAAAATAAAGAGTACGGCTGCTAGAACGGAATGTGAGAGCAAGGCAAAATGTGCGAGAGCGCAACCGCATTACGAAACCGTGCAGTGGTTGAGGATCTGGAAATTGCTCAATCCCGCAAATCTCGTTCCAGAATATAATTAGCGCGGAAGGTCAGCAAAATTAGTAGGCGCAAAGCGGAAGAAAGGAAAGAAGGCGGGAAGGAAGCCAAGCTCACAAGCACACACAGGAGAAACTTTTTTTCTTTCTTACCTCCACCCATTGCCGACTTGCTCCGGTGGAGAGTCGAAAAAGCTGCCTCTAGAACCCCTGCAACAGGACCGTCACACTCGGTTCAGTAATTTTTCTCCGAGTGGGGGGGAAAGAACATCAAACACACAAACAACAGCAAAGTCAGAGAAGGCCGGAGAAGCGGCACTCGAAATCATTTTACCTGGTCGTTCCACTCAACTCGCAATCCGACAACTGGATTTGCTCGAGATTGGAATGAGTAGCGGTCATGAAAAACCATCCATCAAACCCGCAACCTTCGCGTATTACATGAGCATTTTTTTTACACCGAAATACTTCCCTGATATAGCAAAATTACTCAATACATATATTGCAAAGAAGAATGCCTAAACATTTCGTCCACAATAATTAAAGCAATAATATATGGTTCCGGTAGTTGTAAACATCATGGAACTGCCAAATATAGCTCGCGTATCACAGAATTCCCTAACATTTAGCTGCTGTGTTCAAAATTCCTTTGCGTTTTCCTGGCAGTTTTCAAATTTCCTGACTTTTTTTTCTGTTTTCCAGATGAGTGGCAACCACGAAGATTCTATGTTGTTCTTCTTCCATCAGTTTGCTAACATCTAAACGTGCAACTTTTCTCAACGTATCAGTAGATCAGAACCCCAGGTAGTTTAAGTGGAAGTAGTTTATTTTAGACCCTAAAAATTACTTGCTAGGCTTATTCTTACGTTTCTAGAATGCCGAATTATCCCCCCGATAAAACACGGATGCTAAGGTTACACACAGCAGTAGGTGCACAATTTTTTTAATGTCAAACACAGCCAACGAAATAACTTCGAACATTTACATGTTACAAAGCTCCCCCTCCACGAAACATGTATTAGATACGAACAATATTAACATAATACTGCAAACCTTGACAGAGTATTAAAAATGATGTCCTCTCAACGGACAAAAAGAATGCAATTGCCAATGTAAATAAACAAGGCTCCGGTCTGACAATAATGCTTTTGGCAGAGTTCGTCTCACCACACTGCCTCCTACGAAACATTTTCACACTTGTGTGTTGGTTTTATTTTACAGCCGAAAAAAAATCACGACGGCTATAAATCTCTATCCTACAGATTCCAACCAAATTAATGGGAGGACATTTACAACAGTAAGAAGCTGTGATGCCAGCAGCCGTCGGTTATTTAGCATCTGCACTGGCGCTACTAATGATGCCGTGTTTCCTAATTATGTTTTAGCAGCTTTCTATGAAACTAATACTGCGCTGTCTTATTTAATAACCGACAAACTCACATTTAGAAAATGAAGTGTGGCGCTAATTTTTTTCCTCTGTTTATAAAATACTAATTTATTAATTTGCTTAATTTCACTCAAGAGACATTCAATTTTTAAAAAAAAATCTGCCTTCGCGTGCGGATGTTTTGAAGAAACCAAATAACCTTGCTCTCGAACATCCAAAAGTCGTGGCCGTTCCTCTCGTTACGATTTTTTTCTCCTTGCAGTGATAGCCAGTTTTGTTTAGCTATGTGAAACATTTTCTAGACCCTGACTTCTATATTCAGCGTTAATATCTTCCCGCCTGGTAAGTAGATGTAAGAAACATTAGGTTATGCTGCACATTACACGTGTGTTCCGCTTCTCGACTGTTACTTGTTCTAGTCAAATTTTATATTCCACATTAGCAGGTCTTTTGCAGTTCCTGGATTTGTATTAACGCTATACAAATAAAAACAAACGAGAAGCGACAAACCAAATCCGTACGAGAGGTTTCAACACGTAATAGCGACTGACCGCTCAACAACATACTTCAAGCGGATTCGTAGCGCAACCCAGTTGTTATCACAACATAGTGGCTCTCGTTGTTATTACTTCATACCTGTCTTCGCATTTGTCCCTACCGGTCATCTCTGAGAGACGTTATCAGATACACACATACTTTACCTCCCACGATCAAGTGGGCGCTCCTTCTTTATCACAGAAGCAAAGTATCTGAGAAACAGTTTTAAAAACTTCTGGTGATTACGTGCAGCGAACCCAGCCCCCCCAAAATGAGTTCACTTTATATGAATGAAAAGCTGCTTAGTCCCTGGTATCGTACAGGTAGTGTGCACAACTGATCGGCGAATCGCTAGGTCCGGTACGACGGTGCGAATATTTGGTATTATTTCCATATGGACAGTAGAACAAAGCTATAACAGCGACTGCAGTGAATGACAGCCTAAGTTTAAATGTGCTGCGCACAGAGTGATTACTTTACAAAGTGGGCCGTAGTAAGTTTCAGCTCAAACATCTACTAAGCAAACACTCATCCTACTGTACCACTTGCAAACAAAAAGAGTGGGGTAAAATAAAACCACAAACTCCTACGTAAACAAAAAAAAATGGAAACTAAGGATACTCTCACAGTGGTTAACCACTGGGTCAAAAGACATGGTCATTTTAGAATATTCCGTCACGAAAGAGACTAGTGCAATAAATGCCACTGAGAGTTCTTGCATTTACGTCACACGGGAATTTCAAAATACACTATAATTTTATGTATTAAATAAGTTTTAAAGTTGTATTTAACTTTAAGAAAGAAAATGAGGCTAAAGCTGGACGAGAAATTGAAACGGGATAACGCACACAACACTAATGTAACGCACATCAATTATTCCGACCTTTGCTCGAAAACTTACTTGCTGTCATCAGAATTCGCTCTTTTCCAGTTCGTAAATGGGCACACACCTAGAGCAATCAAAAGTGAAATAATAAGGTACCTGGCATATAACATCAAACAATACAAAGAATTAAAACGATGGCAAGATCAAAAAGGCTGTCAATTGAGTTGAATATTTCAATCTATAAACTGCTCCTTGCTAATGATTCGGCCAAAAGAACTCGTAAACTCTGCGTCATGCAGAAGGTGTGCGCCACAACTTTACATTTAGACGTTACTATTTATCACAACTCCGTTTTTAAAAAAATAATACGTACAGTGGCTGAAATGTAAATTTAAGTAATTTATATGTTCTTTGTGCTTTCCTGGTTGTACTTTTCACGTATCGAACCACACAGTGCAAGCACACAATCCGGACTTTATCCGCATAGGCAATCAAAGGAGTTGTTCCGTTGTCATTTTCGAACGACGCATTGAGATGCGTGGGGCTTAAATTAGCTCCAAATACGTCTATTGGAATTTGCACGTTTTTTGAAGCCAGTATTAAAAAACTATGAAAGTACATTCAAAGCACAATCCTAGATAACAGCTTTTGCCAAATTTGGGAACTATGTTTTGATTTTCCCATGTTGGTGCATTTATTTAGCATATAGGTATGCACGGCAACCGCATATAAATGTTTACGGCGTCAGGAATAGACAGAACTGCATTACAACTGAAATACTTCCTTACAACGTTAGTAAAAACACTTATATAAGACTAACTGCACACGGAAAGATTTTCCTGACGATATCGTATGCGTGGTGGAGCCTTGCTTACCGCTGGGCGTGCTAGTCCACTGGAAATATCTATGCCCACGTGCAGTTTTCCCGGCTAGTATACTATTTTGCGGTAATAGGAATGGTGCTATTTTCTCTACGTGCTTCTTTGCTAGTTTCTAATCTCAGCCAATGAGGGCAAGGAAACTCGTCACGTGACTAAATTGACGTGGCAAAATATTGTTTTGGTGGTATTTTCGTAAAGATGTGGACATAGAAAAGTGACAAGAACCATGTTTGTATACAATTGAGGTTATATATTTACTCACTCAAATTCTTCGAAAAGCATGCCCGCCTCTTTTCGTTCTTTCTGGCTAACCATTCCTCTTATCCGCAGTCGTTAATTTCGTCTACATTTCTTATTTTTACGATACAAAACTTAAAGAAGTGTAATTACAGCAATCTTTCTTCGCCGTACAGACTTTGAATTGCTTATTATTTTCACCAGCTGTCAAAAACTGCCATGGCTGCCGGCGTTACTAGTCGACAGAGTAGCTCGCAAAGANATGGCTGCCGGCACCCCATACGGTGTGCGACAATAGAAGAAACGTACCACGCGGTAACCAAGTTACTAGGTTCTTTGCTTCGCAGGAAAAATCGTCCCGTGTGCGCCGGACTTAAAATCGCCCTTTCTCGGTGTTTCTATATCCATGTGGAACTAGCTCACAAATGTTATGCGAGATAAATATGCAATTAAATCTACAAAAAAAAGTAAATTTTTGCAAAAATTACATGTAACCGTGGCAGAGAGATGCTCCAATAGTTGTAATTTAAAATACACTACTCTAGGTGACTAATTATAATATTTGGAAACGAATGCATTCCCTTAAACTGTTAGCGCGGTTTCTAATGACTGGGTGCAGAAGTGAGTTAAAAGGAGTGTTTCGTTAGATTTTTCAACAAATTCATTTACATGCGTTCACAACAATCTATTATCACATTTAGTGACGCAAATTTTTCAGCATTTAATTTGTACTAGCTCCAGTCCCTTCATAATTCAGTTCGCAAAAAGCGTTCGTGTTGATGCACAGTAGCAGTTGAACTAAACTCCCCACCGCCAGAGTAATAGATTGGCCTTTATAACTGTTCAGTTTGGATTTTTGTGAGTAAAGAGTTTACAGAGAGTAGTATTTTCGTGAAGCTACGACCCGCTCGGACGCGAAGTTTCTCACTGCACTCAGCCTGGTCCCGTCATGCGCAGCGTTACGTGGGCATGGATAACTTCCGACAGCCTGGGTGAGTTAATTCCTTGCAGAGGGCTTGGAACAAACATTTTTTAAAAAATAAATATAAATAAATAACTAAGAACCACATTAGCAATTTTATCTCACGAACTGAACTAACATTGTAAACATTTTCGTCACCAACACACAAAAGTCCACATGTTTTATCTTAAAATATGTTGCTTTACTTAGGTGGGACTTGTATAAGGGACTGCACTAAACTTTCCACACTTCCGACCAACGGAGCTACAAGGTGACCTGAAGTCCCACGGTTGTACGCAACGTAGACAGCACACTAATTCAGTTAGTTTGCGCAAAGGCAAGGCATTTTATCTGCATGCCACTGTCGCCCTTTTCGTCACCTTTAAGCAACGTAATGAATCTCATATAGTCCATAGTCCATTCACGGTTACTTCCAACTTTTCTGAAGCCCTGCTAAAGTTCTACTTTTCAGGATATTCCTCCGCCTCAAGCAAACAAAACTTAACCCAAGTTTAGAAAATAATACCGAACGGACAACGCNTTTTTCAGGATATTCCTCCGCCTCAAGCAAACAAAACTTAACCCAAGTTTAGAAAATAATACCGAACGGACAACGCACCGCATTCGTGCGCACTCAGTGAATAATATTTTGCATAAGAACAATTTCTTAATACGCATTACCAACACACCTGTTTTCTCGCCGTTTTCTTTCATATTAATTATAAATGAAATATTATAAGCTATAGATAAAATTATAAGTAAAATATTAATTTAACCGAAAATAACGTACTTTTACGTTAACAGGCGTATAAAACGCTTGTGATATATGATATTTAGGAAATAACCAATCACGTCATACATGGGCTGATTTTTCAAAGGTTAGTTTAAAAAATTTTAAAACCGCTAATAGACAGTGTTTGATGCATAACGCTACAACAGGGAGCGGTAATATCTACAACAATGCAAGATTTGTAACCTGAACCCTAATACGTAAAAGGTAGGAGAGTCTCATCCAATGGAACACTGCAGCCGACTGTAGTGTTACATGCTTGCTGCTCTGCAGTGCTTCCCTTTGTCCCGTCCCGTTCGAGTGAGTGTCAGGGGCGCGCGATAACCCGAGGAGTGCGCGGAGATTTACAAAAGCGTGCCGCCGCAATAAGCCTATCGAGACTCGTGCGCTCCCGTCCTTGATCGAATTGAATTTCTAGGATTATCGTTGAAAGGATGTGTCTTAGCGAGGATCGGGGTGCGGAGAACCTTCTAGATCGGGCCAGCGAGACTACTTAGGCCGCTAAGGGCATCCGAGTCGACAGTCTATAGAGTCTGGAGGGTTGGACGAGCTTGTGCACCAGGTGTGCGAAGGCAGCGAAGCGACGAGCCAGCAAAGCGACAAGGTGACGAGAGTGACCATCGGGAGTGAAGTTGCGGATTGCGAGCATCGTTACAGTGGAGAGTGAGACGGATGGGCGGACTATTGAAGTGGGTGCGTTGAGTAACAGACATTTAGAATTATGGCAATAGATCGAATTATGCGTGAATAATGATCGTGAATTGACTGTAGCTAATATAGAAACAGTGATAAGGACTTTAGTAAAATTGGGAAAGACATTAAATATTGAGATCACTGAAAATAACAAGAAAAATATTGGAGCACGCTAGGTTTAATGCCGTAAATAATAGTTGTATGAATATTTATACCAGTATAAGTAAATTTTAAGAAACCAAATTTAGTTCTTTTATTTCCCTCTTTCACGTCGCAACGGAGCAACGGATCAACGGATCGACGTGATTTTTTGTACAGAGATAGTTGGAGGGCCGGGAAGTGACATGGGCTATTTTTATCCCGAAAAAATATTTCATTCCCTCAGGAAATTTTTTTTAGTAAAAATAGCGCTCGGGGTACAATGCTGCGTCAATGATGATGTTAACGTGGGACGAAAGCACAATGTCACACAAAAAAGCGATAGAGGGGTCCAAAGCTTAACGCTACAGGATATACGAAACAATACAGACATTATGGGAGGAATGGTTGCATTACTGGCTGGTGACTTCCACCAAACTCTACCGGTGATTCAGAGGGGCACACCTGCAGATGAAATCATAGCCTGNCATTACTGGCTGGTGACTTCCACCAAACTCTACCGGTGATTCAGAGGGGCACACCTGCAGATGAAATCATAGCCTGTCTCAAGTCGTCAAGCTTATGGGCAAATGTCAAGAAATTGAGCTTAACGACAACTATGAGAGTGCACCTCTACAATGACGTTGATACAGGACATTATGCTGATACACTATTAAAAATTGGAGATGGGCGGTTAGAAACAAATGCCGAGGGATGTGTGTCACAGCGGGGATTTTAGTAATTTGGTGCAGTGTGATACGGAACTGATTGCTAGCGTTTACCCAGATCTACAAAGAAATATAAATGACGACCAGTGGCTATGTAAACGAGCTATTCTAGCACCAAAAATGACATCGTTAGTGCTCTGTTCTGTGTTTATGATGAGTGCCTGTCTAACAAATACCGTTTTCTCTCCCTATAAGTTTGTTACTATAACCACGCGAGCGAAGCCGCGGGTAAAAAAGCTAGTTTAAAATAAAGTTCAAGGGTAAAATTTTGAAAACTAAACGCACAAAACACACTAACGTTGTGAGAATCACACAAAAACGTCAAAATAACGCCAAAATAGCAGAATTTCCGCCGTTATTATATTTACTGCGAGTTCAAATATTTATTTATTCTCTTCAACCAAGCTACTTTTGCGATGCATGAAACGTAACGCATTCCCTGTCAAGAAAATCACGAAGTTTTACACATGCATTCATATAATCTGTAATTAATTGTGGCACTTTTTTTTTCACTCGATGTGCAAAATTTATAGGATACATAGTTATCGCTGTTACGTTCAGTTTGAACATCACCCTACCCAAAGAAATTATTTGTATAAACAGGAAAGTCCCTTGCAAGGCCAGTGTTTCGTCATTCTCGATCACTTATTTTGTAAACAACGTCGAGTCGGCCAATCTGCCTGTGCTGAAGTTTGCACCCAGAATATCCAGCTTGGAAAAAAAAAGGTAGTGCCTCAGAAATAGGTACAAAATAAACTCCAGACCTTATTTGTCTACTGTTTTACCCTAACTGCGTACACATCCACAGCTTTTTAAATAATAGCTCCATAAATGACCATGTATGCCCCACAAATAGGAAATAAAATTTCAAGCCGTATATATATATATTNTTGAAACCGCGTGGGATTCCGAAGACTGTATAATTAAAACATTAAAGTGTACCGAACGCCAGATAAGTTACTTTTATTGGAAACGCGNTATTGAAACCGCATGGGATTCCGAAGACTGTATAATTAAAACATTAAAGTGTACCGAACGCCAGATAAGTTACTTTTATTGGAAACGCGTGTTTTTTTTTTTTTTTTTCCATTCTCCCTTTCCGCCTTAAATATTCGTTGCGTACCTTCGTGTTTGGTCTCCCTTATTGATCACTTCACGCTGCATAAGACTGTGGGTTCTATTTTAATGAATCCCTTGATTTATAGAAACGCGCGCCCAAGGTGTGGTTCGCCGGCGCTCGCCCAAGAAAGAACGCACAGCCCGGAGGGGAAGGTGGTGGACGTGGAGGGAGGGAAAACAGAGGGGTACGAGCGCGCGAGAGAGAGAGAGACAGAGAGGAGCGCAGTTGGCCGATGCGCTGTTGCCAGATCGCGCGGCCCGGCGGCGCCCGCCTGCTCGCCGGCAGCGGCCGTACTGGGCGCGTGTTGCGCCAACTAGCTTCCTTCCGCGGTACTGCCCCTTCCTGAACTTTTCTATTTCGCCTGGAAACTAACATTTTATTTTAAGCGTTCCAGAGAGATGACTGGCAGTTGCGGGCGGGTGGCACAGTTCTGTCCACCCTGGTCACAATCCAGCAGCGGCTCGACACATTTCGCATCATCCACTCATTAACCACACGAAAGTCTATCTTCGCGAACTAACAAACACCCTACTTTGACCAGCTCCAATCCAGTCAACGGAAATTACATTTATCCTCCGCGACTGACTCACATTTTCCCCCAGACCCTATCCACTTTGCGCTGGTTTGCTGTGCTCTTATCTAGCTAGACCCTTACTCTTTCAGGATGTGTTTGTGGCTACAACTGCGGCCATGGGACCAGACAACCCTGCCCAGCCGCGATGCATGCGTCCCTTTCAAACATAATAAACCCGACCTAGGGCGTGTAGGGCTTGCCCTGAGACGCAGCCCACTCTCCAGCCGTCTTAGCTGCTAAACATGCAAGCCGGAGGGCTCGCAGAACTGTGAAGGGGCTCATGCTGGCGTAGAGGGATTTGGGGGCTCGCCAGTTAAAGAAAAGAAAAAAAAACCCGTGGCACTCGCTTGCTCCCGCAGTTTCTTCCTCTTGTTTACGCAGCTGCCCTTAGGGAGTGCTCCTACGCACGGGAACATCACTTACACACAACAACCTGGCGCCGTCCCTCTGCTACACGGCCGCGTCGCCAACAAAGTCGGCGTCACTGCACTGCTATTAACTGCCATCACAACATTAAAATGTTACCGCAACGCAACTTCCGCTACAGGGCCTCGCTTTAAATATATTGGACCGACATAAATTATTCGCCATACATCGGGGTCGCGGTGGCTGAGCGGTTAGCCCACTCGCCTCCCGCAAAGGCGCACCGGGTCCAGTACCCGGCCGGGTCACTCCCAGATTATCGCATGTGAGAATCGTGCCGAACGATACCGCTGGTCGGCGGGGTTTTCTCGGGGATCTCCCGCTTCTCCCGCCCTTTCATTCCGGCCCTGCTCATCGACTCTCGAAACCTCTATGTTAAGAGCCGCCCAAAACCTCTTCACTCACTCGCCGTACATCATTATGTACCGATAAAAATTTAATTAAAAAAGTGGCGCGGGAGAATTAATTCGCCCGCAAGAAAATATTACAAAATAAAATAATTAAAACAGCACTGAAGAATAAGGTGACTAATTCATGCTTTTCGCAAGACAGTCCTTTTTTAAAAGTATTATTCTGAGGAACACAAAAGGCCAAAAAAGTCATGAAATGTTCTTTAGCAAAGTGTCCTAA
The DNA here is from genome assembly GCA_002778355.1 of Clitarchus hookeri. NCBI lineage: Eukaryota > Metazoa > Arthropoda > Insecta > Phasmatodea > Phasmatidae > Clitarchus > Clitarchus hookeri. The sequence goes on along the minus strand of NQII01002919.1, from coordinate 130,510 downwards.
GAAAAGTCTTGCTTTTTACACATCAACCACCACAGAAGATTTACATTATTTACACATGCAGTTGAGTTTTATGAACTGATGTTGCGAAATAACACTTTGTGGCATATCATTCATTCAAATGAAAAAATATATTCCAGAGAAATAAGAACCCAAAACTGTTCTACTGCTGTTTTTTTTAACTACCAGTTAAATTGGAATAATTATTTTGATCAACACCCAGATATTTATCGGGTGTACTATTTACAATGTTTCAATCGTATTAGCTTGTATTTACAATACTGTCATGCCTGGAAGTTAATTACATTAATTTTACTGTAAGACATTTCTTATGAGAAGTTTCCTGTTTCGTGTATTAAAAAAAATCTGGTCGAACTACTGGAGAACGAACAGTAACTAAAAACTTGAGAAGGTTTGGATCCATATCTAAGATAGTATACACAAACTTGTTAATACCTTGGGCGAAACTAATTGTTGGCAGTGCATATTACATAATGGTCAAAACTCATTTCAAATAGACAAGATGTTATTTCTAAACATTTTTTCTCCAGGGGATAATCCACGCAACGTATTCAACGAAATGCGAAACTGCTGGATGTGTGCAAAGCGTTTGGTGTTGGTATAAAGACGCAAACCATCGTCTATGCTTGGTGCAGAATCAAGACTCAAATCTTTTGTAATAAAAAAAATTAACCACGAGGTACCACCATCCCATTCGCTCGAAACTTAACCCCCCACCCCCTTGCTGTTTACGTAGGCACCCAAGGAAAGCTCCCCGTTGTCCCGTGTCTCTTCCAGGAAGACACATCAGGATCCACACAACTTACATGACACAACACTCATAAGCAGTATCGTGTGTCCAATGACAAAAGTGACACAGCGTTGTCGACTGGGTCGGATCCCAGNGACACAACACTCATAAGCAGTATCGTGTGTCCAATGACAAAAGTGACACAGCGTTGTCGACTGGGTCGGATCCCAGATGTTCAAAGGGCAACTCTTGGCAGACAGTCGACACCGACCGTCTGGCAAATGAGTAATGTTTACGTGTCAGTAAGTGGCGTCACGTTGAAAACAAGCAAGTCTTCAATTTATTTTTTTTTACCACGCTACTAACCCTTACGTTACAGATATGGAGCAACATAAAAAATTCTAACATAAAAATTTTAATGATTACATATTTAGTACCGTAAGTAACCNGTTACAGATATGGAGCAACATAAAAAATTCTAACATAAAAATTTTAATGATTACATATTTAGTACCGTAAGTAACCCTTATACTCTGACAACTGCCCAGTTAGGATATTTCCCTTCGGAGAATTTTTTCTGACATGTAAGCAATGTTTGACTATTAAGTTATTTGGCCCAAATACCCAATGACAGAATAAAGAATGCCCCTCAAGTACAAAATGTAAATTTATTAGTAGTATAAGCACTATATAAAAATAAATCACATTTGTCGACTAATCAAAGTGCACGTATGCCAGCTTAGATTTTTTTTAATGCATATGTGAATTTGACATTTTGTTTAGTTGTCGGGGAAAACGTACCTCGGAGATAAAGTCACAAAACAAAATGTAAAAATTGAAAAGAAAAAAAAATTAAGACACGGGAAAATTTTCCCATTCCCATACAATTGGTGGTACTCATCAATTAATTACATACTCGTACACGTGACCCCTGACTGATGCGAAACGAAGTCACATTTGTTAAGTTTGTTGAAAGAATAATATCCACAACACATCACAAAAGTAATTTATTACAGGGTAACAAGATGATAATGTAGAGTTAAGTGGTATGACTTGGTTACGGTGGGTTAAAGCTTATCATGGTTCATTGTAGTTCGTATGCCCAATCCTTTTTATACGAAGGACACGTTCACAATAACGGAGGGGGAAGAGACTCGAAACGAACAGAATGACGCTCTGTCAAAGTACGGAGAAAACTGACCCCATCTGACATCCGTTCTTTCCCCCCCGGATCTGAAAATACAGAATCTAAAATTCAGTTTATTCAGTTTGGGTAACCAAAGTGTTTCACTTGAAAAATGTTACACGGAAATTCAAACGCAGCCACGTTAGTAAAAAGAAATTAATCTCGTGACTGGGAGCTGTTTTAAAACGAAACTGAACTGTGCCCAAATTTCTCCTCGCGCGATTTACCAACAAGCTTAAGGAATGACAAACTAGAATGAATTAAAGACGTTTGGTATCTGGATTTTCACCCACACTAACACACAGGCAAGCAAAATACACACCTCAAATAAAGTTTTGCACCACCGGGATTGAATTACTCGGTTGCTCACGGCTCAAGCGGAAATATGGGCAACCAAGTTACAGGCGGTGCAAACTTTATTTGAGATGTGTAGATCCCCTTTACCAAAAAAATGTATGGCTCTTCATGATACTCTACAGATGTTTACCGCCCAAAAGTATTTCGACCACAACAATTTTTTTTCCTAACAGCGAAAACTGTTCACACTTCCTGACAAGAGAAAAAAAATTAAGGATTAATTTCTTTGGTTGTCTGTGGTAACGAGGACAACAACTATGTGACTGTAACTGAATTTGAATTTTGATTGGATCTCCATTGCCTACAATTACTACGACAACAGCAACAAAAAAAAACTAAAAAAAAAAAACCAATATGGATGAGAAACAATACAATAAAAATGTGAATATAAATTAACACACATTGAACAAGAGACAGCGATGTATCTTGTTCCAAATATGTGCTTATTTATATTTACACATTTTTATTTCTTATTGCATTTGTGTTTCTCATCCATATATTTTGTTAGTTTTTTTTTGTTACATTTTTTCGTAGTTATCGTAGGCAATGGAGATCCAATCAAAATTCGCATTCAGTTTCACCACACCAGCCTACCTCTCTCTATATCTATCTATTTATCTATCTATCTCTGTAAAGATGCAGCAGAGCATCGTATGGTCACACCAGCCAAGCAGAAACTGCGATCAATTTAATTTTTTTTCCAATAATTATATTTATTCCCGTACTAAAATTACGTGGGCGTATCTCGCCCACATAACATAGTTCAATATGAGGGTCATTTACGAGAGATCTACTAGGTTGTGACGAGGATGTTAGGCTTGCCGTGTTCATTATTTCGCAATGAAACTGTGTTTTTGACTGAGGCTTTCCATACTGGGGTGATAGCCGTATGCGCGCGCCTATTTCAAACATATCTGCTTATTACTGACAGATGACATCGTCTAAACTCTCAGAAAAATGAGATCATTACTGCCACAATTCGAAATAAAACTACAAAATAACCAAAAAACACCTCAAATTGGGTAGATTTTAAATCAATTTTGCAATACCTAGTTGGAGAGGCAACGCTGGTTGAAGCGAAAGTACAAATTTTCAGCCTTAAAACGAAAAACAATTGAATAATAGAATTAAGAATACGAGGTTTTCAACTCGATGGTTATCGTAGTCTATACTAATTTGGGAACTGACAGTTTCAACACACATACCTGCCTAATGATTACTAGTTAATGTTTGAACTATAGGATGTGACCTCCGAAAAACGTCCGAAAAAAAAAATTTCTCGCACGAGGATTCGGTTCGGAACGGTTACGGAGATACTAGAGTACAGCCCAGATTGCCGGACCCGAATAGTAGGGATAGCTAACAATGGTGCTGGATCAAAGTTCTCGTGTACATACGGAAAGAGTTTTTGGATCAAACATCTGGTGAATGCAGTGATAAGGCAAAGTACAGCGAACTGCAGCGTACAAACACACACACACGCGGTTGCTTCTGTATTGCCGCAGTGTGTGGTATTTTTAGAAAATTTTAATTTATATATGTATCGTAATACACGCTTCACCGAATACGCGTGAGATACTCTTGTTATGACGTAGCACAAATCCAGTAGTTTCAGTTTCAGTCTCCTCGCGCATCTATCATTTTAAAACCGGAGCACTCTGGCATTCGACGCGAATCATTCTGTATACAGCAAAAGTGCGCTCGTGACATACGCAATTGTCCTACAGCTGTACTAGCATACCCATGAGCCTACGCATGGACATGTGTGCGTCATCTCGCGTGGTTGTACAAACGAGAACGTCTAACATCCACTTACAACTAAGGCGAATGCGCAAGAGACAATAGGAAACAACGCCCTTGTTGATTAGAAAGCGTTTAACGAAACCTAAAAGTCAACATTAAAAATGACTGCGATGGACTTTGTGCTTTAAAGTGAAGTTTCGAGTCACGGCACGGCGGTCGCAATTATCCCGGCGGCTGGCAGTCACTAAAACTACGTTACAGTTCCCCTAGAGGGGAGGAGGAGTTCTCGACGACGCGTGTGCAAGCGGGAGTTCTCGGAGCGCCGCGGTTTAAACGCCTTCCTGTGAATAATTGGCCGTCGTGACGAGGAGTCAGGTAATTCGCGAAACACATCGCCAATTTGGCAGTCGTTTGAAGGTGGAAGAGAAGAATGGGAAGAACGAAGAGGACGGAGGTTCTTTTTCTCTCTCCTCCCTTCCGCGGCTCACAATCCTCTTCACCAGACGCATCGCTGCTTGCGCGAGGCGATATGACTGATAAACCCGACCAGGCTAAAGGTTTTCGCCCTACTTTTATCCCACGAAACGATTAGTATCACGTTGCACCACGAGGAACAGGTGTGACTGATGTCATCGTACGCCTTTGTAGGCGCACACACTCATCCGCGTAAATAAAAAAACGCGCGGAATAACCAGCTCTTCCAGACCGTACGGTGCGATTTTCAACTGTTTACTACGCGCGCGCGTTCTGGGAAGGCAACGCTCAGGCAAATTACAAGGCTGTAAAAGGAATGCCGCCGACATGATTAATGAGCAAGCGCTGTCCAATTGGTCGCATTTTTATTAACAAGACTTCCTCTTTAACTCGAATACGTTAACCTCAGATGCATCGCGTTAACTAACCGTGCACGCACATGTGGAGGAGAAATTTTAATATCAATTATCTTCGTGCGCAAAGAATTCAGATTGCATCCACCACACAGAAGAACTGCCTCTATCTTTCCTATTCCTGTGCCGCTCTGTTTCTGAACTGCGTGTACTGGTAATGTACTTACTATTATTACTGTTCATTTATTTACTATTATCTCACCAAATAATGATTATAAGTGTCTGCTACTTTGGGTTAACTGGAACCATTGTTATGCTGTTAAGGTATCCTTTCATTCACACTTCTGCCAACAAGTGCTTTTCTTTGATTTTTGCACCACAAAGATAAATATTATCAAAGAGAATAGTAATTTCTGTTTGAGGGAGTCATTTTTTATTTCCCTGTCTGCATAACTGGGAAAGGACAGGCCGAGGTCTAACTCTTGGAAGTGCAATAAATATAACGCAATTCCTAAGGGGATTATAACAACATTAAGGACACTATTTAAATGCCCCAATGTATGAAGAGAGATCAACGCGTCCTATTTACATAACCACTTAACTAATCTGAACGTGTTAATTATTCACGATTTGTTTCGTCCCGAATAAAACACACACGTACTTCCGACTACTAAGAAACATAGTTTTAAGGAGAACTTTCGTATTGCAAACAACTTTGTGAGGGCATCCGATGGCTGTAAGCTAAGGGGGAGTACTAGAGTAGCGAGAAGGCTGGTTGGTTGCGCTGAACCTTCGACGCTATTCACTATGAACACCGAGCTGTCGCAAGTTGTCTCGAACTCACTGTAATTATGGAAGGCCCATATCCAACCATTTTGTGCACAAACCAAGGACTGTTAAAGCCACACTTAACTGCTTTCGAATCCTGAAGTAACTACAGCCAAGTAACAGATTTTATATGCATGCCTGGAAAAAGGAACCAGCTGAAGATAACCGAAACTCGTGTGCTTCATTTTACTTTCAAGCTGAAAAAAATTCGCCACTGCTTGAATTCCCATGGTTATAATAAACTGCACAAGAAAGTGCGCGTCTGTTACGTTTCATAAATCTACGCCCATGACACGTTCGCGTGTTTGCAACTATAGCTCAAACTACTGAGCTACAAAAAATGGTAACGTTAAACATATGTATTTGCATACTCAATAAAGTGACAGTCCACACAACTGCGATTTTTACTGCAATTACGAAGTGTACCTCCGAAACACATTAAGAGACAAAATCCGCTGTATCCGTAATGTTAGTAAAAATGTTTAAGGACTAATTAAAATAATACAATTGTATGATTTTACTTTAAAGGAAAATTTGTTCTGTTATTGGTGGCAGCATCGAAGGGCTATATAATTGTGTTCATTTTATTAAAATTTAATAAAAAAAGATTATTTTCTTTTCGTGTACTCATAAATCTTTCTAACTCTTATATGATCTTAATATGTAAAGATAACTATTATTAAAATTAGCGTAATAAAGAGTTTCAATGGACAATTTTCTTGAACGAAACACAACAGCGAAGGCACGACACAAACTCGAAAATTGTTTATCTAATTTTCTCACCTGATGTTAACTAGTAGTACGGCTGCTTAGAAGTTGATACACTTTATGATGTACGAGTACGCCACATGTTGGTATCGCAGTGTTACCGCCACTTTATGTACACTAGAAACAGCTAGTACAAAAATTATATTGCATTTATTTATATCCGAGATACTGCATGAAGACAGAGATGTGAAACTGGTGCCAAAATGTTGGGAAAAAAACCAAGTTTTTTTTTTGTTGCCGGTTTCAGTAACGTGACTAGTGTCGCGGATGCAGTATCCACCACGAGACCCGGTCGCCAATAACAGTGCAGAGGAACTTTCCGACAACGTATGGAAAGATGCCGCCCGATGCCAAGAGCATTAAGTCGTGGTATGATGCGTTCAAGAACACAGGATCTGTTGCTCACTTACCGAGAACTAGCCGACCATCAATTTCAGCCAAAAGGGTGGAAGCATACCGTTTTTGTGCGAAGTCCTAAGAATTCAGTGCGTAGGGCCTCACATGAATTATCGATGCCATAAAGTTCTCTTCATATCCTACACAAACGTTTATTGTTTCGTGCATACAAAGTGTTTTAATTGTTGAGGTTTTGTTGCATAAAGACACCACGCGTCGGTATGACTTTGCAGTCGAAATTTAATCGCGTATTGAGGGCGATAATGGCTATTTCAAAGTGACGCTTTTTCTGACGAGGCGACCCTTTTTGCAGTGGTCTAATGAACCAGCATAAGTACGTATTTTCGGTTCAGAACCACACTGGCGACGTATAAAAAGTGCACCAGAGGCAGCCTAAAGGTGAATGTTTCGTGCGCGTTTTTGCATTACAAAATTATCCGACCAGTCTTATTCGCTGAGGGCAACTTCACATCTCCAATGTATCCGAACATGTTGCAACTGTTTGCTGTTCCTCGGTTGCTCGAGTATCACCCGGGTGTCATTTTTCAACAAGATGGTGTACCGCCTCAATGGGGTTAGGAGGTTCGTGCCTATCTTGACAGGACTTTTCCTGGACGATGGACCGATCGTGACTGCCAACAGTTAGGCCTCCACGCTCTCCTGACAAATTAGATTCTTTTCCGTGGGGTTATGTCAAAGACAATGTCTACAGAACTCCTGTATCAGATCTTGGAACTCTGCAACAACGGATATCCACGGTCATTGCATCGATCCCTCTATGACTAATGTATGGACAGAAATTTAATATCGACTATATGTGCTACGTTCCGCCAAGAGTGCTCGCATGAATACTTACTGATATGGTGTCCTGTTGCAAAAAAAAAAATTGGTTAGTTTGCCAACACTTTGGCTCCGGTTTCACATCTCGTATCTTAGATGTAGCGGATATAAATACAGTTTGTACCTCGACGCCGCAGAAATTGAAGAGCAGAACGCAATAGTATATTCCTACATAATCAAAAGTCTGCTTTTAGCGAATTCAAGCGTTCGTACTTGAAATCGTCTGCCCCACATGTATGTTTGGATAAGAACATGCAACCTACATTGTTGCAATTCTGTGTGTGATCCATCATTCCACCAGGTTTAAGCTGAGGTTTTTCGCTGCAACTAACTACGTCGACCAATGTTGTTAACTAAAGATATGATTCTTTTGTTCCCAGTATACATAAAAGATTAACTGGCAGTAAATAATGGACAGTGGGAAAAGTACATTACAAGACGTCTGAGGGGCGTATCAGAGTTCGTGAGGGACGGAGGTCTTAATAAAAATTAAAGATCTAAATCTGATTTTAATTTATTCACACAGCTATTATTTACAGCATTAATTTAACTCCACTATTACTATTTATTTCTCAATGAGCGCAGTGTTTAATGTCCATCTCAACTCCAATTAAAATCTTTCTCAATGTGTGTGTATGGTTATAGTTAATTAACTCTCACTCATCATTAACACATGTTCAGTCTTTCTGTTATCATTTGAAATCTTTCACTCGCGCATCCAGTCCAATAGTCCAGCCTGCCAGTTGAGCCCTTCACTGCACCGATGCTCGCAGTCGCAGATTTTCCTTCTACTTGTCACTTCCGGCGCCACTCGTTGTCTTCTGACTCGTCGTCTATCGCTTGACGTCGCTAAATCGCCCAGGCTCCCGACACTCATAAAAACTCCACGTTCGAAGGCCCATCGCGGCTTAAAAATCGCTGGCCTTGATCTGAAGGGTTCGTCGCACCCCGAGTCTCACAGAGAAACTAGGGTAGTAACCAGAAAATTCTTCACATAAACGCAGAAATTTAATCTGCCAAAGGTCAGGAGCATGCGAGCCGCGAAAGATTTATCGCGGCGGCATGTTTTTCGTAACAAGATACGCGCGTCTTTGATTATCGCTCGCCTGACCTTCCAACCCCTTCTTGCCGCCCGTTATCATATCATTATGTCTTCCACACGCTCGCTCGCTCGCGCGATGCAAAGAAGCGACATGTAACAATGTTACGTTCGGCATAACGTTCATAACGTTTGCTGACCATCGTAAACATTTGTTCTGCAACAAAACTGTACGGGATTATTTGAATGAAAATTTGCCAACTGTCATTCACGTACAAAAGGAGCCGAATACCGCATGATGTGTTATTCTAATGCCCATGACTCATATTGTACTGTACAGTTGGTAAATATCTTGGTTAAACTGAAGGAAAGGAATACCCGTTAATATCTTAATGTAAAATTAATACCACCATAAATAAACGTAGGAATGCCAATGTAACCAAAATTCCTAATTTCACTGTACATAGCCTTTTTCAATGGCCACACGCATGTTATAAACATAATTTTACTATCCAATTGAGCATCATCTGAATGCTTCAGAAAAACAACACGCTAAGAAGTTTGAAACACAAAAAAACTCTAAAAACATTTAGTACACTCTACAGAAATTAGTTGATCTTGCGCAAGAAGATACTTTTCTAAACTTCTGCCTGAGCACAGTACAGTTAACAAATGTGTACGAGTATTCTCCAGAACTTACTGCAATAGTTGGTTATAAAGTAAACAGTTAACCTAATACGTGTTATTTGCAACCACTTAAGTTCTCTGCAACCGCAAAGGCGACTCAAGAAGAGGTCCCCCCTCCCTAAAACATTGTTTCTTAAATTGTCATTTAAGCTAACAACACAAAGTTTCGTGCATGGCAAAAGGTCCCGCCTTCTGCAGAAGGCTATATCCACATTTAGTTCCAAAGACTTGTAACGTAGATTACATTTATACCCGTTAGCAAGTTAGCGGGGCCGCTTTAACTAAGTGCTGGGAGATGAGAATAATAGTTTGCGAATACCGTAAATACGTCCAACTCATATCGAAACTCAAAGCATGTTTGGAACGTTAACTTTGGGGTGGTGCACATGAACAGCGGCTTTTACGTAAACACATACAGTATGTGGAGTCAGTCTATTCGCTCAATTCGCTGCAACACGAAAAAATGGTAATCATTTTCGGGAGTGCAAACTTACAGTACTTTCCTTTAGCAACAACTTATATAGGCCTACACATCTGCTCTCCAATACTACTCGCCATCTAAAACTTGGACCAAACGCGTCCACTGGTTTTCAACGGTATTACACTTTAATCAGGGGCATGCGTTTTCAATATCAATTAGAAAATGTTTCCATTAGCCGTAAATTTAGTGTCGATTAACGCTTCTAGCTACTGCAGACGATTCGCGTAAGATAGTGGGGCATGTTGAAGGAATCTAGGGGGAAAGGGGAAGGACTGTCCGCATTTACGCCAAACCCCTGCGTACTAATTTAGCAGGGTGTCCACTAAAATTCAATTATGGAATTCCCTGATTTTTCCCTGTTTTCCAGGCAGAATCTTACCATTTTCCCTGACCTACTTTCAGGACCGAAACCTTCCAATGCCATGTTTTTCCACCACTGACTGAACAAGCACACTATCAGTGAAGTTCGATTAAATTACCCGCAATCGGGGTCACATTTTATTCAGTCCATCGATATTTCTCGTGATACACGCTAGTGACATCACACGAGTGCCCATTACAAACACACATGCTTTATTTTGTACGTAAATGCCCTATTTAACTTGGCAAAGATGAATTTTTCCCAATTCACAAACACAAAAATTAAAATTTTAAATGCATATGCTCACAATTACATTATCCTGTATTCACACAACTAACTTTTGCGGAATGACAATTATTTACATTTTCCCTGACCCGACTTTTCCCTGCCACATGTAATTCCCTGATTTTTCCGTTTTCACTGTGTAGGTTGTGTTCGAATTCACTTCAACATACCCTCGTTCACTTGCCCTTGATTCCTTCAGTACTCACATTCCCTTAATCCCTTCGTGACAAATTGTGTATAATTTCGAACACCAGTCTTAGTCTCACAATCTGTAAAGCATATAAGAAAAAAAATATCAAACTGATTTTCTTATGTTCCCCGGTTTGTGTACGAACGACGGTGTCCAGTAAGACGCTACAAAACTGTTATAAAGAGTTGGAAAACAAAAACCTACAGTGAAGGACATGTGAAGGCGACGTCGATCGTGCCATTATCGAAAGGGGCATTCAAGGGCGCATCCGGTGACTTTACCGCGAATTCGGACAGCGACAAATGTCACAGTCCTAAGGCACGAAGCCAGGTAAGGGCCTTTGGCTGGCGAATTCGTGCACAGCCATAAAAGTCTGGGAACGAGTACGTATATTTTAGAACAGTACGCTGTAGCAGTTTTGTAATAAACATGCACGCACAAGCGGACTCCCGGCGACACGCTAAACCCGCCTGTTTTACGGGGACTTGCGAGCGGGCAAAAAAAAAAGCGTTCGCATGAAGCGGCCTTTTGTACTCGGGCACCAAAATAGACGAACGTGTGAAGTGGGCTAAGTGGTGTGGCGTCTCCGGACCTTTACTGCAACCTCCAAGGTGCATGCAACAGCTTGTTTAAATACTGTACGTCCCGCAGGACCTGCGACGAATTGCCATCCTAGGAAACTGCACAAGCATGGAAACTAACGACCCTGCAAGCAGACATTGTCAGCCAATTTCCGTTTGTGGAGAAAATTACGTCGAGGAGAAGGAATTTCGTACACAACCAAACCAACGCTATTTGCGGTTTCAATAATATAGTATAATCGCTGTTTCTTCGCACTCTATGAATCAAACCTATGCAAAATCACCCCCATGTATGACGTCATCGGTTGTTTCCTAAATATGTCATGCATCACTAGCGTTTTATGCTTGTTTATCTTATTTTTGATCTAATCTACCCTTTGCTTATATTTTATCTATAAATTATAAAATTTAATTTATAATTAATATGAATAAAAACAGTGAGAAAATAGGTGTATTGCCCAGTAAGAAATAGTTCTTATACACAATATAATTACACAGAGTGCACACAAATGCGGGGCGTTGTACCTTTGGTGTAATTTTCTAGAGCCAGTGAAGCTTTTCTTGCATGAGGCGGAGGAATATCCTGGAAGTAGAACCTTAGCTGGGCTTCAGAATAGTTGGAAATAGCCATGCATGGGCTATAATAAACATTCCTACTGCTATAGCAGACATTTTTAAATTAATTTTAATATAGTGCATACAGTTTACTGTTGAAAGTAAAACAAAACGTCAGGCTCGGCGATGTAAATACATACTTTGAACTGGCTGGACGAGTCATTACGTTACTTCATTCATGTAGACATTGCGACTGTTTCTAAAGTTGCATTTAGTTCGGCGTGAGCTCCCAAGTGCTCCCTTTGCCGTTATTTACGCGGTTATATTTCTGCCTTTCAGGTGGGGAAGTTAACATGCGAAATTTAATAAATAAATAAATGCTGATTCAGACCGTAAACACATTTGTCAGCTGTTCTAATACAATTTATATCACCATCACTTTAATTCAATACAAAAATATACTTCTATTTGCACATTCCTGCATAGTCACTACAAGCAAACACGACAATCTAAGGACTAGGTGGGAAAGTTCAGGCGCAATGTAGTGGGACAATATGTACGCAATTGTCTATGTATATATATATGTCATATATATAATCGTAAAACACTAGATTACTAGCTGGACGTTACATTACGAATCTTCGACTGCTGGTTAACTTCACCGAAGGATCGTTTTAACACATACACGGGCTAAAGCCTCAACGTAGTGTAACGCAAGCACTGTTTTTCCTTCCATATCATCATCTTCCGCAAGTTTTCACGTAACTGCAAATTCGTCTTTCCATAATTTACACATCGCTAACCACTGTGCCAACATTGATGGCTCTCGTGATAATGAAAGCTATTAAGAGATTTTGGCGGAGGGGGGGGGNTTGGGGGGGGGGGGGGGGGGGGATAAAAATGGCTCTGGGTAGGTCACTTTGCAAAACCCTGCATTCAACACGGTTCTTACAGACGCTTTAGAAGTGAATTTAAAGATTTTTCAAGGACTTTCCAAATACTAAAATTTACAATTTCAAGGACTAAATTATTTAAATTAACAAACTAGGTGATATTTCTTTCCATTTTGAAATTACGACAGCACATATTTGAGATACCTTCAATTTTAAACTATATTATTAAAAAAACACTTCAAAAATATAAAACAATTATATTAAATCTACAAGAATTTTCATAACAATTCTCTAGTTGATGCAACCACTGTTCCAGCATTATCTTGGGATCTGCAATTTAGTTACAAGAGTTCAGCCTAATCTGGCAACTTGCTGGTCACTCTCGCTGTGATGTAATGGCCATTCCAAACATCTAGCCAGCGTTTGCCCGAAAATTTACGTTATTAACACATAACATTAGATATGTTCAAAAAGCACAAGCCCGTTTCGAAAAAAAAAAATATGTTTTCACTCCTAGTCGAGCAGAAGGTTATTTTATTACAATCTGAAAATTCACAAACTTTTCAAGGTCCTGCATAATGTAAGGGCTTTCCACAAAACTTTAAAAAACACTTACAATTCAAGACCTTTCAAGAACCGCAAAAACCTTCACAATTAATTGAAATAAACAAATCCCGAATTTATAAGCGTAAAGACGTCAATTTTACACGGTACAGCATGTTTTCAGGTAGGTGTATACGTAGGCGACGCTATTCACAGAACGGGTTTTACAGCCAACCCCGGCCTGCACCCCTTCACAGGCCACCCCACCCGCCCCCCGGCGACAATTCGAGGAGCGGCCGCCGCCAGTACATCGTCGCCAGGAACAACGAGAGCTTATCGCCTGCATGTTTTATGTATGGCGCAACCTGCCACTTGCTTCTGCAGCCACGCCACGTCATGTCAAACACATCCACCCAGACACGTGCAACACGCCCATGAGCCGGCCGCGGCGCAGCCCGGCCTGCGCACTTGCCAACCGTGACGTCATTCACCGCGCATCCGCGGTAATTAGCCCTAGCCCGCCCCTACCAACACAAATTAACGAAAAAAACATTCCGAGCCGCACACAAGATCTCAAGGGCGTACACTATCACTAACGCATATCCCCCTATTTGTGTTTGCCAGCAGTAACTGAACTTTAACGAATTTAAAAAAAAAAAAATGGCAATTTTGACCGAAAGCACTATTAGCTGCTGGGAATTAATTTTAATGTTGCGAAAGAAGAACATTAGCTAAATGGAACTCTGTAGCCTTTATTCTAACAGAAATAATGGTAACCAATAAATTGACCAGTTACTACTATTTAAGAGGGTTCCCACCTACCTAGCGCGTTTCAGACCCAGTAGTTAGGCAGCGACAGCGCTACAGTTACCTATGCATACAGTACATATATGTAGGTTACTCCAATAAGGGCGACAATGATGCGCGGGAGGCTCTAACATGAGTGCTGTGTTCTCGTCGTACTGCGTGTACTATAAGACATAAGCGGTGACCCTGTAATTTTGATGGAAAATCTGCAGCAAAGTTCAACGCAGGGCCCCTGTAGTCTTGCAAGTTACCGATTGGTATATTCTGAAAGGCAGCGGCGTGAGAAGTCTTTTTTAGCCACGTATGTTGGAGGGCTCGGGAATAGTATTTCTAATGTCTCAGAAGTGTTATTCGTCCCTCGTCTCAGGTCTATTTTCTCTTCATGCACACATGTAGGTACAATGGGAACAAATTAATTTGTTTCAGTGTTTCATTTTTAAAAACGCTGATTTCAAATACACACTGCAACGCAATTCAAGCGAGGTGGACGGTGCCCTAAGAGGATTCTTTACCCGCAAAAAGGGGCCTTGTGCTCAACGGAAGACTACGAATGTAANCCTCTCTAACCATAACGCCACACACACAAACACACACCAACCCATCCTTAGTACTTATCTGGCTCACACCATGCAGTTCCTGCATGTTACACACCTTCCATTACTTTACAATAAGGTTCGCAATGCCTTCATAGTAATAGTTTTCTTCAGAAAATTTCTGCGAAAGTGAATGTTTTCTGTGCGATGTCACAGAAAGCTTTATCCGCAGTTTTTATTCGGTGACACGAACAAAAGGTAACTTTTCTGGATAGGTTGCAGTTGTGGTTGTTTCCACAGCTGAACTCTTTTGCCTCCAGAAAAATTTCATCTTCCAACAAGCAATTACATTAACTTAATACGTCGCCTGCTAACAGAGCTTCCAAAAACAGCCCGGAAACGATGGCTTTTCACACAAGTCCCAGATGCCAGACGGGGACGAGAAAATGTACCTTTTCGCTGGAACTCTGAATGCTTTATTTGTCCCTGTCTTCATTTAAATTGAAATCTGATCACGCGCCTACAATTACGGACCAGACCGATCCAGGTGTTCAGGAAAGTATATCGTTTGCGGCGGCGAAATTATCTCGCTATTACGGCACACTGCAATGTCAAGAAAAAAATTAATGGATGAGACCATGACGCAACATGCATTACTACTACGAAATTTTATGAAAAGCGTGCACATGACGTTATCAGAAGGTTTTTTGTTGCCATTAAGTGATTGATTAAACTTTGAGAGTCCTAATTACAAGAGTTCCGTTTGGATAAAATAAACCCATCTGGACGATATATTCTCACGTATGTGTGGGAATAACTGTGTACATTAAACAAATTATATTGCAGGGTGCTATCTGGTTTGTTATTAATAGGAGTTACGCTATTACCTCAAATATAATGTGAGCAGCATTAAAAATTTTATATTTTAATTGCTGGTTCATTCTGAAAACAGCTGCTAAACAAAACCCATAATTGAATGATGGTATGGTACAGTCTAGTGATGTATAGTCGTGAAAACTAAATCAAGAACATTTTTTTTCTTGTGATACTAAGCGAACGTGGAAGCAATCGCAGCGTTTGAGAACAGAAATTTATTTTTAACGCTACAACGAATAATACGATAAAGTCCTGGTGAAAATTTCCCTCTTGCCAAACAATGTAGGCACGACGTCCAACCAACAATTAAACTTATTTGATATGCATAATATTTCTAACAGCACAACCAGAATAACAAGAGTGCGCAAAATTAGTTCCGACACAGGAACAATTAAGTCAGACTGTATTTAAAAATAACACACCCGACACGCTTAACTCATAGTAAAAAAATCAATCCGCGAAAGGTAAGAAAAAAAAAGAGCTTTATTTTTCAATTCTCTCCTCTACGCCTAACTTTCATGTTCCATTTGACACTTACCACAAAATGCAGTCTTCCGTCTATCATGACAAAAATTACCATGAAATCTAGGTCCAAAGCCTATGATGGTGTGTTCCATCTACAAACTTTAATTAAGAACAATTTTGATCGGCATCCCGTATGTCTAAGCACAATGAAGTACCCCACGATGTAACTGAAATATATTACCAAAATATAACGCAAACGAAACCAAATTTATACCAACTATTCGGAAGAATTTCGCAAAACACAACTTTCAACTTCGATATTTTACGGCTACGGGATACTTTCAAATAATACTGACGTAAAAAAATTGATACTTTAAGAACAACACTCCTCTGATTTGGACACGATTCAAACCTTTTAAAGTGTTCGTAAAAGCAACGCAGGACTCATTTATCAACGTCAAATGAATAATGCACGCCACTGCTAAAGCAACATTGAAAAACTGCATTAAACATGCTATAAATCCATCCTCTTGCAACACTTCACGTCGCAGACACTGTTACATAAACTTCCTGGAGAACTTGGCCGCTACAAGCATGCATAATGTGAAAAGTCATCGAGACGTCCTAGGCAGGTGGCCACAGCACACAAAACTTCTGATATACATATACATTGCACCTCATTCACCGCATGGTAAAATTGTGAGTGAATGAAGAGATTCGGGCGGCTCTTAACATCGAGGTTTTGAGAGCCGACGAAGGTGAAGCGAGGTGGTATGGAGCAGCGCCGGGTTTTCAAGGGGCAGGGGAAACGGGAGATCCCCGAGAAAACCCACCGACAGAAGGTATCGTCCGGCACGATTCCCACATGCGAAAATCCGGGAGCGACCCCATCGGGAATCGGACCCGGTTCTCCCAGGTGGGAGGCGAGTAGCACTGTAAAATCGCCGCCGTAAAAACAGGAACTGTTTTTGGATCATATTCGACAATAAACATGAAAACGCGGAGGGAAAACTATTAGCCAATCAAAACACAAATGTATTATCTAAACACGTATGATTATTTACTGCACATAAATATAAATTTGGAAAGTCATTACAATGCTTCAGGGGCACAATGCAACCCAAATAACTTTTTTTTTTTTTTATTATTAATTTTGATTTCAATATCGTTTTAGCAACAAAAGTGGTACTTTAGAAATTCTTTAATTTTATTAGAAGTGGAATGAATCACTAGTTTTAAATGCGTTCTCCGAAATCAGCCTTAATTGATGGTTTAACGAACTTGAACAGGGGCAGTTAGAAAATGAAGACGAAACCATTAAGTCTGATTTTTGAGAGAGCATTTCAAACAAGAAAAATGGAATCTTTAAGGCTCGATCTCACCCTCCATGCTAAATTTTGCAATTATGTGCCATTCATTTATTTTCAATTAAATACCTAACTGAATAGTTATTATAACTCATTTACATTTCACAAAGGCCCTCCAATGTAGTCTTAAAATGTTATCCATAAGTGATCTGGTAACTGTGAAACGGGAAGAATCAAATGATACTTTAAAAATTATGTTGCACTAATTACGTCATAATTACTGTACAAAAATTCAGAATTTATATTTGTTCTATACTGCCAAAGAGCTACAGCTTTAGTTTCGATTAAGTGTTCAGCCTAAACAACCAGTACTTCAACATGGCGTATGAGGCAGAGTATAATATAATGTTAAGATTAGTTCACACACTGCTGCAGACAGGAATGCGTAAATAAAACCTGCCAATTATTTATATCTGCAATGAATAAATCAATCCACGGGTATCTGGAGTCATACGGCGAGCATGACGATCGGGGTGTTCCTACAAATGTTCAATTGGATTGAGATCGGGACTGTTTGGGGGCCGGAGAACTTTTTCAGTCTTGATCGTGCTCTTTCAGCCAGGTGCGGACACTTCTAACCGCGCGGAAAGGCGCATTATCGTGCTGGAAGATCCCATCCTCCCGACGAAAGACAATTGTACGGGTGGACGTATCTCTGAGGATGAATTCATAATCAAATTGATCAGGAGTACCTTCCACACGGATGGTGGGATCTAGAGAATACCACGAGAACATTACCCTGACTATAACGAAGTGAAAATGGGGGAGGGTACAAAGTGGTAGAAAGGCTAAATGCACATAACCGACTGTCGCCATCTTTTAAAAAGTTATTTTAATTAAGGGGGAGAAAAATATCAACTGAGGGATCTGACGCTGTGACACCTTAATAGATTAATACTTTTATGTTAAGTGCTGGCAAATTAACAAGGGAAAATACATGGTTAATAATTTATAACTGGTAAGGGCGCCATTTTTTTTGGAATAGAGATTGAAAAACCACAAATATCCTATCCTCGCGTTTTATCTTGGGTCGGAAAATCGCATTGTTTGTAATTACACTATCTCAATTCAGTTAAACGTCAATTCATTTCATCACGGTATGGTACAGTCTAGTGATACTTAGTGTCAAAAAACTGACACGTATAAAAAACTGAATCAAGGAAAACAATATTTTTTTCTTGCGATACTTAACCAAATTAATATTTTATTCGTAACACAGCTTTTATCCAGAAAGCCATTAACGGAAAAGCCAAATAATCGAAGAAGTATAATTTAACAAATGACATTTATTACTTTAAAAACGAATTTGTTAAGGCTACATTCCAATACAGAAAATCCGTAGTCCAAAATCATTCTCTGCCTACTTATAAAACACTGACAACTTGTTTACGAACAAGCCGAAGCAGGTGTTAATTCATTATGCAAGCAATACAAGCACTAAGTATATTGCCTTGTTGCAGATGTGATGGCCTTGCGTTATTGAACGATTCCGTATTCAAGTTGGGACTTTTTGAAAGCCTTTTCTTACTCTTAGGCAGGCATAACCCTGTACAAACGCGTAAACATAAAAAACCATTTAAAAAT
Source organism: Clitarchus hookeri (assembly GCA_002778355.1). Lineage (NCBI taxonomy): Eukaryota > Metazoa > Arthropoda > Insecta > Phasmatodea > Phasmatidae > Clitarchus > Clitarchus hookeri. The sequence continues at coordinate 111,570 of NQII01002919.1, read as the reverse complement.
GGCTAAACAAGAAGTGAAACAGAAAAAATAATATGAAATGATTAAAATTGATTTGTGGTTTCTAATTATGTGTCTTGAGCAGGACTAAATAAGATTCTATGTTTAAGAAAATTAAAATTACAATAGCACAATCATACCTATCAGTATTTTAATGCCAAACATAGAGGTGCGCAGAACTTACCGAGAACCTAAGAGGAAAATGCTGTCTTCAACAGAAATTGAAGCTAACATGAACAGAATTTCGTTCGAAATACACATTTCAAGATAAACTAATAAATATACTCTAAGAACAAATTACACTGACTTACCGAACCTTCAAAACTGAAGCAGATTGCAAATAATATCTTTATGCCCGTCAGGATATTCGTATTTCCCCACTATTAGTAATGACAACATAGTAATTCAAAGTCGCTACAAAGTATCATAGCATATTTCCCTAACTTTCCCAGATTATCCAGCCAACAAAGAAATTTCCAGTATTTTTTCTGGCATTCAATAAAAAAAAAATCACACTATATGAAATGTGATTAAAATGAAATTCACGAAACCTGAACATCATCTACGCCACAATTAGTACAATTCCATTTTAAGACAATTCCTTGGGCTGCTACTATATTTGGCCATACAGAAAATATATTAGGATCCGTCACCTATTTCTCTGAATTTTCCAGATTCTCACTAGCCATTTCAAATTCCCTGATTGTTCTCGTGTTTTCTATTCCTGTAACGACCCTGTAATTTGAATAAGGCGCAAACTTGCAATGGCGGCCGCACTGAACATTGCCACACGATTCCAAACAAAACTGATAGTCGCTGCATTAAGTTGCACGGTTGCACACTGCACGAGAGATGTACATACACCGCACGCCAGATTAGTTTTTCATACGTAAAGATGATTTCATACGTCATGCGCGATCCATTGTCGCTCCTAGCACACCATTGATGTGGCAAAAAAACGTAAGCTTGTTTCGAGTAGGTGATTGCCTTATACATACGTCCGCAGTCAATTAATATACAACAAGTCAAATTAATAAAATTCTATTCGTAAAATTGGGTCAATGTACACGAAAATTAATTATTCGAGACATCCTTCTAACCGAAGCTATTTCCCGCATCTCAAGCAGAGGAAGCAATAAAAAAATCTTATGCGACATTCAGTACTCCACCGTCTCTACGCGCGAAGGTATGAAGTAGAGTGTATAGTGTAAGCTTTCCGTTGTGCTGCGTGTTAACTATGGGAATACGAGGTGGCCCTTGATGGGAAGTTTGCAGCAAAGTTCAATGCAAGTTGTTCTCAAGTTTAGTAGCTAATCACGTAGCATGATATTTTTTGCTATACTGAACAGTTTATAAACAGTGTGTGCAATACACGTCGAAGTTTTACTCTGAATTAGTCACTAGTGATTTCGTTATGAAATATGGAGGAAAAACGCTTAGCGATATCTTTAACAAAAAAAAAAAAATCCTGAAGCATTAGGAAACGAAGTTTGCAGATACCTTAAATTGAGAATAAGATTTCTCCCGTGGGATTGCATGTAGTGCGCAATTATGTATGCAAAGAGTAAATACGTGGTCCACAGAACCGAAGCTATTCAACCCAAACCTAGATTGGAACGGCAAATGTGTAATTTTTTAAGGGGCGTTACATGAACATGGTAAACCAAGATACAATAAAATGAAGTAAAGGAGAGTTAATTGCGATTTTAAAAAGCGCAAATACTGGCATTGGTATTCCATTATTCCCGGCCAAAGCAAAGAGGAAAGGGACAATGTCTCGAAATGCCATGCAAAGTTATGTATGATAAACGCCACTTGACACGATCGACATCGATGCAAGGCTGGGAGGCTAACCATAAGAGGCCATTAAAGATTTCGTCTGGGTCTGTTGCTGGGGGACGGGGGGAGTTCACATATCAAACCGCCGTTACCGGAACAGCGAGCAATCGCTGGTTATATTTCAGAAGAACCAGAGAAAAATTTCCAGGCCACTGCAGAGCGCAGAAACAAGCGCGTGCTCAAGTCTGGAACATTTCCACCATTTTTAACTGTTGGCCGTGTCGGCGACAAAGGCTCATTCCCAAGGGCATTGTGAACCAGCCAGTGAGAGGTTATTGTGAAAATCAGGCAGGGAGGTGACATAGGAGGGGTGGGTACAATGTTGGCATGCCTCGAGTCCCCCTGCACCTGGCCGCTACCTGCCAGAAGGAGCCGAACAAAATCCTGCTCCCCCCTCCATCCCAACATACACCACAAAGGCTTTGTGATAGAGCCCCAACCTAGCCCAACACGCCATACCCTCGGCTACATCCAGTTTGTCCGTCTGGCGAAGCCCTCCCCAACAGTTTTCGTTCGGGAAGCAAAGCCTGGCGGCGTCGAGGGATGGGGAGGGTTGAAATACCAGTCCTCGCCAGACTGACGCGAGTAACTTCTGCCACAGCATGTCTAGCCCAACCTAGAGCTCTCTACTTGATCTGCGCTCACGTCCCTTTCCTGGCCACGCTATGAATTTCGTGGCATGGCACACCAGCGTTGCGAGTACAAAAATCCTAATTCCTGAACACCACTTCAGTATTTATTTCCTACCGATATCTGCACGTCAAATGTGCCTTTTTTTTCCCCGTCATTCAGAAAAAAAAAAAACTTCCAAAAACACCTACCCACAGAAATGAATGATTGGAAACGAGGCGGACAACCTCGAGAGACATTAAGACAGAGAAAAGACATCGCACAAAAAAACTCCACAACACTTATTTTTGTAAAATATTACCAAATACGTCTCACAACAAACAAACAGCGTTTCATCTTCCTTTGGTTAATTTCGGAGACACATTTCCTTCGACTGCAACATTCTTATTATAATTTACACATTTTACTTGGAAAGGCTTGAAACACTCGCGTGAAGCAAATTGGTATTCACAACATAATGCAAAAGTAATACACCTGGGAACTTTCAGAGCACCATAAATGACAAACATCTAAGCAGATTCAAACTAAGGCGAACACAAGTTACACTACTTCATATTCACGTAAAAACGTCCGAAATAGACTGGAGTACTTACTGTAACACAATGGCTGGGAATGAGCAACAGGAGTCTATACATATATGCCTAATTGTAATGTAACTTATGTTTATGTTTAAACTGATCAGCAACTGTAATTTTTTCACATTAATCGCAAGAACTGGAGTAGTGCAATACTGACATTTTTCTTAAAATTCCATTGAGTGATTAACTGCCACGTATTCCATTAATTAAATCCAAGGCAGTGTTATTTTTTTAATGACTGGAGAACGAATAGAAAAACTGACGTTCCAACTGCGCGATCAGTAAATGGAATGCCCATACGTTGGCAAGGCAATCGAGAAAAAGACCTGGCTGACTCGACCAAGTTATCGGTCGCTAATAAGCGATTCGTTAATCCGCCCACCAGTTTTCGAGAACTCAATGTGCTCAGCAGCTGGAGAAGCATTTTTCACTGCAGTTTATTTCCTTGTGTTCTAACATGCCAGAGCCAAACGCGTTCGGAAGTCACTGCCGTTCTCTATAAACGAAAACTTTAAACCGTCTTTGATCTAATCCGCGTGGTGGCTAATCTCTGGGGGAAAAAAAGCTTCTAATCACCCATCGACATCTTATGAAGGTAATAACGAACCAACACAGAATCATGCTACCAAATCGCCTTGCGCGCGACACCGTAAGTTTCCTGGGGTTGCCGTCAACCTTAGGTTTAACAAAATGGATTGTGTAAAAAATAAACCTTAAATCTCATGTATAACTTAGCCTATAACAACGCCTATATAACTCGTGGTTACCCATAATTAGGTTACTTTTAAACCCTATATTAAGTGTACGTGCGTTTGTGGTAAGGCGCATCTGTCCCAATTCGACTCCACGAAATTCTTGACAAAAATCCAGTCATACACCGACTCGTCCTTACTTTGATCAGGATAGGGATAGTTGCACAGACACTTTCACAAAATACGTGTCCGGTATACACAATTATGGCTCGTATTTGAATTACGACGTATCACTTCGATTATTACAAGTGTTATGACACTATTTTATATGCACGGTGAATTTCGTCTGGGAACTTTTACGTGAAGTTACTACATTAATCACGACGTATATAAGCATAAATAGACAACATGACAACGTACTATGAAAAAAAATTTCAAAATAGTTTGGGAAGAAAATTATTATTTTTATTCGTAATGCAAAAAACAAGACCAATACTGAAATTTAAAAATAATAGCCTTGGCCTTGTTACTATATGAAAAAAGTTATACGTAATACTGCAATCAAACACTGCGGCTGTTAGTATTTCTCTTACACGTACAGTGGCTCACAATATTCGGTATGTTTCTAATTTTTATGTTTTTCGTAAGTAGTGTTGCTTTCTTTTAACAGATATTCAATATTTATTTGTGGGTACATACTAATGCATGAACTAATTGTGTAGATGTCACGTTCTTTTAATCAGAAACATAATCTTCACAAAGAGGTAAAAAAAAACAATAGTACGGAGAAACGCAAAATACACACCCATTAATATTAGGTTTTATATTTTTCCTCCATGTTTCGTTTATTCCAATACTCTGAGGTAATGATAGGGTTCAGAAGTGAACTAGCAAGCAACTCAGTTTTACTTTGTGCGTCGACCAATCAAGGTCAAATCGCAGTGCGTGCAATGGGCCGCAAAGGGAAGAACGGCATTCGATCAACGACAGCTTGTGATCCATCATCACGAAAGAGGATTGAAATACACAGAACTAGCTAATATATTGCTGATTAGAAAGAGTAAAGTTTGGGATGTAGTGATAAGATAGAGAGACCAAGGCAGAACTGAGTCCATACCACAAAAAGTAGACGTGGAGAACGAGCGGTAATAAGGACAATACATCAAAATCCGCGACTTCATGCTCCAAAACTGGTAGTAATTATAGAAGGAACATGAGTGTCTTGAGAAAAGAACATGAAATGGCAGGGCATGTAGGAATAATCCATACGTAAGTGAAACTAACAGGCGGGAAAAAAAGGCTTCAGTTTGCAAATGAGCATATTCGCAAATGATGAAAGCTGGTGGGAGGACGTGCCCTTTGATTGATGAAAGGAAATTCAACATATTCGGATCAGATGGACGAAAATACGTATGGCGTAAGAAAAAATTTAGTAGAAAGTACCTGTTCCTGACTGTGAAGCACGGATGGGGTAACTTGAGGTTTGGGGTTTCATGGCTGCAAATGGGGTTGGTGACCTCGTATTTATTCAAAATAAGATTATCACCTTCTGTATGTGGATATACTGAGGAATCGTCTAAAACAAAGCACCGAAAGTTTGGAAATAAAAGATACGTTTAAGTACTACCAGGATAATGATCCCAAACACACAGCTGAGAATGTGCGTTTGTGGCTTCCATAGAACTTTTTGAGATCGAAAGAGTACCCAACGAAGTATTGAAGTATTAAATTGACGATACCTAATATTAATGTGGCATTTTATTATGTAATCAATGCATGTACTGTGTTCATTATGTTTATATACCGAGACAAGAGTATTTATTTTGTAACCTTCAAATATACTGTTTTGCAAACAATTATGTTAGTTCCGGAAAAGATTATATTCCCATTACCACACAAACAATCAAAAACCCAAATATTAATGTGTGCCACTGTATGTTTGCAGATATTTCATCTTCAAAAAATTGAAAAAGGTCTGACAGCTGATACTCAAATGAACATCGGTAATTCGTCTTGACTGTCCCTGCCGATTCTATCCCACTATAGTTGCACTTTTGATTTGATGTTAGTGATTTGGAGAATCACTATAACTGAAGACATATGAATCTGTTAGAGGACTGTGCAATTGGGCAGTTGCAGGTCTTAGGGTTAGTAACCCGGGGTATACGTGCTCGAGTCTCGGAACCGCCCTCAATAGAATGAATATAATTTTCAATAATTTTTACTTCTCTTACTTAATTATTATGATTGTTTCTTAGAGCATAAATTTTCTTTGCATTGTAACTGACATCACAAAGACGTTTGCTGAACTTAACTACAGTGCAAGGTTAACATAATCATAAATATATACACCAGACAAAAAATATGTTTGGGGCAAACCTACTTTGCAGTGGTTCATATGTAAACAAACAACAAATTATTTAATACTGGTTTCATCAGCTAAATTTTTTTATTCCCGTTAATAAAAAAAACCTTTNCCTTGCATTCCGGCGCCACTCCATCCCATCTCGCTTTACCCTCAAGGGATCTCGAAACTTTTATGTTAAAAGCCACTCAAATCTCTTCACTCACTCATTACGCATTCCGCCTACCAGAACGTATTTTGTCTAGAAGGGCGAGAGCTCGAAGGACGACCCAGGCACGCGCATCACATGCCTCATCGTCTCCATGTGCAAGGTACTCAAAAGTGTGCAGTCTTTCCTTAAGAAAATTACCTCTGAAAAAACTTTAAAATTATTAAATAAAATATTTGTAACATCTTCTGATTATTAAAAAAATAAAGTAAAAATATATGTACCGTCTAGTTCCTTTTCGTGCATTAACATCGTAATCCTATATTCATAAACTGAGTTTTCAACCATGCACAAAAACGGTAATGCAAAATATCTGTTTACATTTGGACAGCTTCGTTGGGCGTGATCGGTGTAAATATTAACTTAACCAGGCTTTGGCGTGAAATCATCCAAAAGACACATTGGAAAATGCTTTTAGTTACGAGTATAAATAGCCGTGGCGTTAGTATTTTCCGCCCGCTGCAGCGCCCGTCCGTGTCCAGTCGATTATTACTGAAGGACAAGGGAGCTCAAGGACCACGATGTCTGGCACGAGCAGTAGTGAGAACATCACACAGCCAGGATTATGAAGTGGTTGNCCTTGCATTCCGGCGCCACTCCATCCCATCTCGCTTTACCCTCAAGGGATCTCGAAACTTTTATGTTAAAAGCCACCCAAATCTCTTCACTCACTCATTACGCATTCCGCCTACCAGAACGTATTTTGTCCAGAAGGGCGAGAGCTCGAAGGACGACCCAGGCGCGCATCACATGCCTCATCGTCTCCATGTGCAAGGTACTCAAAAGTGTGCAGTCTTTCCTTAAGAAAATTACCTCTGAAAAAACTTTAAAATTATTAAATAAAATATTTGTAACATCTTCTGATTATTAAAAAAAATAAAGTAAAAATATATGTACCGTCTAGTTCCTTTTCGTGCATTAACATCGTAATCCTATATTCATAAACTGAGTTTTCAACCATGCACAAAAACGGTAATGCAAAATATCTGTTTACATTTGGACAGCTTCGTTGGGCGTGATCGGTGTAAATATGAACTTAACCAGGCTTTGGTGTGAAATCATCCACAAGACACATTGGAAAATGCTTTTAGTTACGAGTATAAATAGCCGTGGCGTTAGTATTTTCCGCCCGCTGCAGCGCCCGTCCGTGTCCAGTCGATTATTACTGAAGGACGAGGGAGCTCAAGGACCACGATGTCTGGCACGAGCAGTAGTGAGAACATCACACAGCCAGGATTATGAAGTGGTTGAATGGGGGAAACCAGGTAACTACTTGTTCGTTTTGTCTCGGCACTAGGCACACCTTGTAGCAAAAAGTGTCTACTTGGCTTATTTACTGGAACTAATTCCCGCTTAAGAAATTAAATGACTTCATTATTTTTTCGTGCAAAAAATATCTTTGGAAAGAAAGCACGTTGATGCTGTTAAAATTATGTATTTATTCGTAGTTACACGTATAGAATAGCTGAACAAAAATATAATTTGACTAAATGTAATACACTGCAACTACATATTATTTCCTATATACTTTTTCACGTTATACATCTTTTCAGTAACAAGGGAACTGGGNGTGTCTACTTGGCTTATTTACTGGAACTAATTCCCGCTTAAGAAATTAAATGACTTCATTATTTTTTCGTGCAAAAATATCTTTGGAAAGAAAGCATGTTGAGGCTGTTAAAATTATGTATTTATTCGTAGTTACACGTATAGAATAGCTGAACAAAAATATAATTTGACTAAATGTAATACACTGCAACTACATATTATTTCCTATATACTTTTTCACGTTATACATCTTTTCAGTAACAAGGGAACTGGGTCCCCTGTGTTAAAGACCACAAGATTAACCGAAGATGAGTATTTCCGAGATTCATAAGAAAAAAATTCCCCCACAAAGACACACAGTTCCGGACATAATCATAATTCAGTCGGGCAAGTTGAAGCATGATAGGGAATCCTTCGTAAGGCATGTACAAAATCAGTATTTCACGCCATACCTAAGTGGCATCTGCAAGTAACAATTCGATGACCACAAAATTAACATTAATTTAATTCTTTAAACGATCAATGTAGATGTGAAATACTGTATGTAGGTGAAACACAGTGTTAAGTTGACACCAGTGGACATGAAAGAGACGTAAGCGGCGCTTAACAACTAAGGTCTTCAGCGCCGATGGTGAAGAGAGGTAGAGATGCAGTAGCGACGGAAAACTTGAGTATCTGAGTACCCCGACACTACCCACAGGCCAACAGCAACGTCCGCCATGTATCCTACACACGAAAATCCTGGTTTGACCCCGGTGTGTCGTGGTGCGAGGCGAGGCAAGTAGTCTGACAGTTAAAACGCCACAGCTCCTATAAGAGATTAAAATTTTTAAAAATACACATCCCTTTTCTTGGCGAGTTGGTATTCCCAGAGGACTACACTTTTCCTTTCATTTTGTAAAAGCGACAAGAGAAACATGAAGCTCCGTATTAATGTTATTTGTCTTGTAATTTAGTGGTTCTTTAAGTCAGCAAGAAAGGCAAAAGATCTTGCTTTCTTTAATACCGCTATTTAGAAGCAGAGACCCTACTGCCATCCACGTCAAATGTAATGCCATTTTATGTCAAATGTTTGAACGCTGACAGTGCAAGGAGACCTGGTTGGGATTTTGAACTGATGTGCATGTTAAAAAATGTCTCAACTTCGCTTACAGAGCACGAAGGAGTGAAAATGGCCGTGGGATTACCCAGTAAAGCCCCGTCAATAAACAAATATAGCGAATTACACTGTGTATAACTGCTGTGTTAAGCAAGCTAGGAGATGGCGGTTCAGGTCGGAGATGCATGCAGCTGCAGTTCACATAATGTTTGGACTACAGTATCGTAGAAGGCCACAGACAGTTCCTTCACACCCCGCCATCCATTTTCCCAGACGGTCGTGTTTTGTAAAATTTATCGTATAAAGCGAAGAAAATACACACATTATGAACGAGTAAGTGAACTAGCTTATACAGTTTTGAAATCTGGCACTTTTTTGTCAGAGCTGTCAGAAACCAAACGAAATGTCCTAGAGCTTTTTAGTTTTACAATCTCTCTCATTGCAAAATGGCTGCCGATAAAATTATTTAATCTAGTTTTTAACAAACCGCTACCATACATTTTTCCACATGGGAAATTGTATGGGGCATAAATGAAGAGAATAAAATGGTCTACAAAAAATGTTTTGATTCATTGTGTCGATATTTTAATGGCTGAGAAGATGCACACAAACTCCAAGAGTCATACATTCGCGCATGAGTACCCACTTTATCAAAGATGAAAGTAAAGTTAAGCTGAATGGCTTTGATAATTCCTGTATTATTTTATGTTAAACATTTAACCCACCAATATGGGTCCAGAAACTAATACATATAGATATTTTTTAATGTTCAATGTAACGTGACGACTCGTACGTACTCTACACAACAGTATACAACAATGTGAGACACTAAGCTTAATGCGAAATAATAAGAAACTGAGGGGGGGGAGGAGTTATGTACACATCTTAGTATATGAGGATGACGTTGCGACAGCTGTAGTACGTGAACGAATTTTCTGGGTAGAGTGCAAAACCTAGCTGCGCAGTCACGATCGCCCAAATTGAGTACTGAATTGGTGTACTTATTGAAAATCGGAATTATTACCGCTCTCAACTCCTTGATACAACAAAACAGTGTGAGAACTGGAAATTAGAATCACTTGGTGACGATCGAATAAAGTCTGACGAGTTACTTTTGCCCGGCCCCGTCCAGACTGTAAGTAGGACTACACACACACTCGATCTTGCCAATCTGGAGTAGCGTGTACCATTTGTATACTCAGCAACACAGCAATCTGGTAGTAAAAATACTTGGGGACAGAATAAACAATTGCACAAACAGGAACACTGGGAGAAAATCTTGCTACTGCTACGAAATGACAACAATGGGCGACTGTGTTTGAAAAATATCTGGAAGTTTAATTGAGCTCTGAATAACTTGACTTTACCCACAAAAACAAATTAATTCATCCAGATGGCAATACAAAATAGAACGGCTCCGAAAATATTAACCATATAATTTAAATATTTCTGCTTTGGATAGTGGCCTTTGAAACACTAGTGCCCTCGTGATGATTAAGAATCGAAATACTTTAAATGTTCATAAATCACGCCAAAATTNCTTTGGATAGTGGCCTTTGAAACACTAGTGCCCTCGTGATGATTAAGAATCAAAATACTTTAAATGTTCATAAATCACGCCAAAATTTTATAAATCTTCATTCAAAAAACGTTTGCAATCAACTAGCGGCAGAGCAAGGGTTCAGTTCAGGTTTGCCGTAGTAAAATGTCGGAAAAGTCGTGTACGTAAGAAAAACAACATGGCGGCGTGAAAATGTTCTAAAAGGTTGAATGAACAGTGTTAGGTGAAAAACTTTATTTATAATTTATTCGCTGGAATTAGTAGTGAAACTTAGAATTATTGATGATCAGGTACGCCCCGTACGCCGATGGAACATCTCTCCAGATGCGCAGCAGTTATAGGTTTGTCTTCTCTATATGTAAGCACAAGGCTTAAGGTGCTAGCACACAGTTTAATGGCGCCATAACGGACGTCTCGCAAGTTATAGCTAACCTCTCTAAAAGCTACGCAGAGGGGGCTCAAAGGCCTACTTATTGCTTTAAACACCTCGCATATTCGTCTCTAGTAGACGGCCTGCACTTTCAGGGGTGCGAACTAGGACTTCCCTAATAAAAATATAAATTCAACATCTAGTGCACAGCCCACCCGGGTTAGCTGCCTGACCACGTGTAACAAGATGTCCGTCGTCTTCGTTGAAAATTAAATTTAAGAATGTTCTTTAAAAAAAAACTTACCAATCGCGAAGGTTACAATTTAAATTCATTTGAACTGCCACTTAAAACTGCCCCAACGTTCAAAATGCATAGTCGTATGGCCTTGTAAGTGCACGTTGACATTGACTATTTGTGGTGTTAAAAGAAAGCAATCGTAAACACCCCATATCTAACCGGAAAGACCTCAAAATTGTCCTTCAAAGGGAATGGGATAAGATTGAGCCCTCTTATTGTGAAATGTTGGTTCGATCTATGCCAAGTAGATAGGCTTAGTTAGGGAGATAAGAACTGTGGTCGTCACACTATGTACTAACTGTCCACACACGCCCTTCAACGACAGGAAATATACGGACTGTACCATTTTCATTGTGGTGTACGTCTTGACCTCAGAATGTGTAGTTATTTGTTGTAAATGTATGTATTATTTGTGACGATTATTTGCTTTTTGTATCTGTTGTATGATGATTGGAAATACATTTATTCACCTTCACGCTCAATTTTCATATCCAAAAGACTTGTATTACAACGAAATATCATAGGATACGTGTACCACTGCCACTGTGAGTCAGTGTATTAAAATAGCTACCGTTTTGAAAATAAGAAAACTGCTAGGCAGAACATTGTAAAAATCTGATGTACCGAAATTTGGTGAAATAAGTTTCACGGGTTCAAATGTTATTGAGGGGACACACAGTACATCTCACAGAGACATTTGCATGAGAACATACGCCCATTTTCCCATGGAAAGTAGCTAACAATAAATGGAAGTGGAAGTGAATTGAATGTTTCAAGTTATTCAAGGAAATATGGAGGAAAAATCCTTTATTTCTAATTATTAAACAACTGTTAAATACAGCAGCATCATTAATCTTTCGAAACAAACTGTTTACGACCGCTAATNATTTCTAATTATTAAACAACTGTTAAATACAGCAGCATCATTAATCTTTCGAAACAAACTGTTTACGACCGCTAATAAATTGTTCATAAGGAAAAATTAATAAACTTTTAAAATATTTTAAGCCGAGTACAATGTCTTTTTTTTTTTGTTACNAAATTGTTCATAAGGAAAAATTAATAAACTTTTAAAATATTTTAAGCCGAGTACAATGTCTTTTTTTTTTTGTTACTGTTTAAATGGATTCTTAAAAGTGTTTCGTACAAATAATGGCGTGCCCTGTTAGGTTTTCTCGCATTTCTTGGTTTCACAGAATTCTTTGTGGATGTCATTATTTTCGTTTTTCCATAAATAATATAGCTTAATATATGTACTTACCAGGAGAAAACACTGCTAATAATAAATCTGGCGGAAGAAACTTTGCTTCCGCTCGAGTTAAAATTTAGGTAACGCCAGACACAGAATCCCNGCTAATAATAAATCTGGCGGAAGAAACTTTGCTTCCGCTCGAGTTAAAATTTAGGTAACGCCAGACACAGAATCCCCTTTTCTAAAACATTTGGTAATAAGTCATCTTCTTGCATCGCAACCAGTACAGCAAATATTTGCTGAATTCTGGCGTGGGGATAATTTATTACGTAACCGTGTTGAAATCTTATTTTTGCTTATATTCACGTTGAATTTACACGANACGTAACCGTGTTGAAATCTTATTTTTGCTTATATTCACGTTGAATTTACACGACACTCTTTATGATTGTTTAGTTTTGTGTGGGGTGTGCGAATTCAGGAATGTGATTCCCTAACGTACATTATAGAGGCTACGTAAAGAAACATACAGTATGTGCCGTCATGATTACGGGCGATACGCGCAGCGACGTGTGCAGAGCTCAAGGCAGGTGCCAGTGCATACACAGCAGTCAGATGGCGCAGGTCAAGTTGGCCAGGCAGTTGTAGCAACCCGCCTGTCTGCATGGGTCCCTCGCAGATCTACGTGTTACACAGACGTTTTGATGGCGTGGAGTACAGTAACGTTTCNCGCCTGTCTGCATGGGTCCCTCGCAGATCTACGTGTTACACAGACGTTTTGATGGCGTGGAGTACAGTAACGTTTCTCAGACCCAGACACAGTGTTTAAGAGTTGAACAGCAGTTCTCCCCCGAACACTATTTTCCGTTTATATTGCTGTTTTGAATATGCACTAGTATATACAATAGATATTACAGTTCGCTACGTTTCTCGTAGCTACAACTTTGCTCACAGCTACCAATTTCGCAAACTAGCAATTAGGTTAACAGGCAGCAAATGTATTTTTCTTCTAGCGTCTTTAAAATTTCGTCTTCGAATCGCAAAGGGTATAATCATCATTGTACTGAAAGACGATATTTGGAGATCACAGTTACATACATTTCAATGAATAAGTTACTAATATACACATAATTATTCTCCATTGAACTTTCACCATGCAGGACTCCGGAATTTTTCATTTTTTCGTTGATTGTTGACTGCGTAATAAAAAAAANTCCATTGAACTTTCACCATGCAGGACTCCGGAATTTTTCATTTTTTCGTTGATTGTTGACTGCGTAATAAAAAAAACTAATTCTAACATGATGTCCATTGAACCGTAATTGTAAAGCAAGGGAAAGTATGTTTTTTATTTTTATCGAAATGCTTTGAATTCGATGTGGAATTGTCTGTTTCTTCGGTGTTTCCTTTAGAATTTTTAAGGTCAAAATATAACCAATTCAAGGTCACAATAGCCAGTAGGTATGCCTGCCACAGAACCAAAATGACAGANATTTAAGGTCAAAATATAACCAATTCAAGGTCACAATAGCCAGTAGGTATGCCTGCCACAGAACCAAAATGACAGAGTATCAGTAATATATAATTAGTAACTCAGAGTCACGTTCATAAATCCTGTATTAAATTCGCCAAAATACATCAAGTGAAACGGGTAGATTAAATATTTGTCATACGTCGTGTACCTGAAAACAACATAATATTGACAGGACTCAGACTGGACGCAAATGTTAGATATATATGTACTTATAGTTGGACTGGAAACGAAGGTAAACGCAAATTTCTGTATAACTTTACTATAACCCTATTTCCATGGTCTTCATGTAATTATTGGAACTACTTTCTTTATTGTATGTATAATACACCGAAGAGGCAAAAAAAACTGGTATAGGCGTGCGTATGCAAATAACAGAGGAATGGAACCAATCAGAGTAACGCGATGCGGTCNAAACTGGTATAGGCGTGCGTATGCAAATAACAGAGGAATGGAACCAATCAGAGTAACGCGATGCGGTCGACAGCTAGATCTGTAACAATAGAATGGTTTGCTTAAGTTTTTCGAAGGGGTAGAAATGAAGTACAGATCNGCGGTCGACAGCTAGATCTGTAACAATAGAATGGTTTGCTTAAGTTTTTCGAAGGGGTAGAAATGAAGTACAGATCTATTGCTTGAATATTGTGTTAAAAATGGTTGAATGCAGTCCATTCCCCCGAAGAGTTCATGAACAGCATCTACTCTTCTTGCCTATAACAACACAAGCTGCTTCTTATGGTTTCCTTGTCCTTTTAGCTTTAACATAGGGAAATAGTGATCCCTGTTATTCTTATAATATTTTGAGATAACAATTTGAATCCAACAACTTTGGCAAGATTTTCACAACAAAAATANGCTAATAATAAATCTGGCGGAAGAAACTTTGCTTCCGCTCGAGTTAAAATTTAGGTAACGCCAGACACAGAATCCCTTTTCTAAAACATTTGGTAATAAGTCATCTTCTTGCATCGCAACCAGTACAGCAAATATTTGCTGAATTCTGGCGTGGGGATAATTTATTACGTAACCGTGTTGAAATCTTATTTTTGCTTATATTCACGATGAATTTACACGTCACTCTTTATGATTGTTTAGTTTTGTGTGGGGTGTGCGAATTCAGGAATGTGATTCCCTAACGTACATTATAGAGGCTACGTAAAGAAACATACAGTATGTGCTGTCATGATTACGGGCGATACGCGCAGCGACGTGTGCAGAGCTCAAGGCAGGTGCCAGTGCATACACAGCAGTCAGATGGCGCAGGTCAAGTTGGCCAGGCAGTTGTAGCAGCCTGCCTGTCTGCATGGGTCCCTCGCAGATCTACGTGTTACACAGACGTTTTGATGGCGTGGAGTACAGTAACGTTTCTCAGACCCAGACACAGTGTTTAAGAGTTGAACAGCAGTTCTCCCCCGAACACTATTTTCCGTTTATATTGCTGTTTTGAATATGCACTAGTATATACAATAGATATTACAGTTCGCTACGTTTCTCGTAGCTACAACTTTGCTCACAGCTACCAATTTCGCAAACTAGCAATTAGGTTAACAGGCAGCAAATGGATTTTTCTTCTAGCGTCTTTAAAATTTCGTCTTCGAATCGCAAAGGGTATAATCATCATTGTACTGAAAGACGATATTTGGAGATCACAGTTACATACATTTCAATGAATAAGTTACTAATATACACATAATTATTCTCCATTGAACTTTCACCATGCAGGACTCCGGAATTTTTCATTTTTTCGTTGATTGTTGACTGCGTAATAAAAAAAACTAATTCTAACATGATGTCCATTGAACCGTAATTGTAAAGCAAGGGAAAGTATGTTTTTTATTTTTATCGAAATGCTTTGAATTCGATGTGGAATTGTCTGTTTCTTCGGTGTTTCCTTTAGAATATTTAAGGTCAAAATATAACCAATTCAAGGTCACAATAGCCAGTAGGTATGCCTGCCACAGAACCAAAATGACAGAGTATCAGTAATATATAATTAGTAACTCAGAGTCACGTTCATAAATCCTGTATTAAATTCGCCAAAATACATCAAGTGAAACGGGTAGATTAAATATTTGTCATACGTCGTGTACCTGAAAACAACATAATATTGACAGGACTCAGACTGGACGCAAATGTTAGATATATATGTACTTATAGTTGGACTGGAAACGAAGGTAAACGCAAATTTCTGTATAATTTTACTATAACCCTATTTCCATGGTCTTCATGTAATTATTGGAACTACTTTCTTTATTGTATGTATAATACACCGAAGAGGCAAAAAAAACTGGTATAGGCGTGCGTATGCAAATAACAGAGGAATGGAACCAATCAGAGTAACGCGATGCGGTCGACAGCTAGATCTGTAACAATAGAATGGTTTGCTTAAGTTTTTCGAAGGGGTAGAAATGAAGTACAGATCCATTGCTTGAATATTGTGTTAAAAATGGTTGAATGCAGTCCATTACCCCGAAGAGTTCATGAACAGCATCTACTCTTCTTGCCTATAACAACACAAGCTGCTTCTTATATGGTTTCCTTGTCCTTTTAGCCCTGTTATTCTTATAATATTTTGAGATAACAATTTGAATCCAACAACTTTGGCAAGATTTTCACAACAAAAATAATGGTAATGAATTCGATATTTTATTTTATAAACGTATCACATAAAATTCATCTTTTCAAAATTTCAGATATCCTAGAGATGAAAAAACAGGCTATTAATTAGATGGTACAATTTTATAACAATATACTACTATAAATGCAGATTAAAAAATTTGGCGAGAGCATATCTCTAATAGGATGCTCTAAATTGTACTGTCTCATATAAGTTGGCGAGATTTTGACAGTTTGACGAAAGTAGCGCCAACGTTTACTTTTCGTTTATGTATCCTTTCGCCATCAGCTGGTGCGACAAGTGGCGGCTGTATATTTATTTTATTAACACGCTGTCAGCTAATCCACTTTCCATTGTAATGATAAACAAATTTTAAGGTATTAATAGACTCACGTCTGTCTAAAAAAATGTGTAGGTTTAAAAGTAAAAAACGGAAAACCTTGCAAAAAGTGAAATATTTGTTACCTATTTTTTATTTGTTACAGACAACGAATTTGGGTTAACATTTGCCAGACGGTAATTGTAGTTCTTTGTTAAGACTGGAAATAAAATTAATACGGGAAACTTGCTTGACAACGCACTTTTTATTCGCCAACAAACAACTTACCAACTACTTTTGCAAAGCAGTTATTCTGCTATTACTGATACTAAACAGCTTGAGTTAGAAATATGTGGCATGGAATAACGTAAGAATTCTTCAAAACTACTCACGCGCATCCCATTTTCTTCGTTTTATTAATACAGAATAGTAACACGAAAATAACAAAAATTTGGGTTAGCGGGAGAACTGGTTGTAGTTCGGGATCTGGCTGACAGACAACGTGGAAGGGCGTGTTGTAACAGATGGCGTGGTAGGGCTTGTTGTCAACTACCTCAACAGATAGCAGAACTTTGACCTGCTCTTGATTCCGTCTTTGTAAAAGTTCACTTTTCTCCTTTTATCGGCTCAAAACGACAAGAATTTGAAATATATTTCGTTAAATTATTTGAAAAAATTATTTAACTTTAACCTTAGATATTTTTTGTAGGCTTTTGGAATTAATATCAAGCATTTATGGAAGGTGTGGAGAGTGGCGGTACGACATAAAAATATCTTCCACAGTTAGAAGTCGCATTTCATTTGCATACGGGCTGTTTTAATGTCAGTTTCATTTTGAATACATATAAATTACTACTTTAGCACGAAGTTTAGTTTGTAACACTAATAATAGCTGGTTTGTGAACACGTAAAATAAAACGTATTAATTAATCTAGAAACTCTTTCTTATCCACTTATTTTCTGCTTGTTTGACGTGCGTCGGCAGTGGTCAGAATAGCCAACATAATATTAATTTTTATTCGTTCATGCNGAATTAATATCAAGCATTTATGGAAGGTGTGGAGAGTGGCGGTACGACATAAAAATATCTTCCACAGTTAGAAGTCTCATTTCATTTGCATACGGGCTGTTTTAATGTCAGTTTCATTTTGAATACATATAAATTACTACTTTAGCACGAAGTTTAGTATGTAACACTAATAATAGCTGGTTTGTGAACACGTAAAATAAAACGTACTAATTAATCTAGAAACTCTTTCTTATCCACGTATTTTCTGCTTGTTTGACGTGCGTCGGCAGTGGTCAGAATAGCCAACATAATATTAATTTTTATTCGTTCATGCNTTATTTTCTGCTTGTTTGACGTGCGTCGGCAGTGGTCAGAATAGCCAACATAATATTAATTTTTATTCGTTCATGCATCAGTTGATACAGAATTTTGTAAATGGCACGTTGTTTGTTACGTATACTTCAAGTTGCCACTCACTGACTGTCAAAATCTCGCCAACTTACATGAGACAGACTTTACTAATTGTAAACTCTGAGAACCTCGCAGGGTTGCCAAGTGTACATAACCGTGTGAGTCAATGTCTGGAACTTATGACAACCTATTACTCCACGCCGCTAGGCGTGTGGTGAGTGACAAGGCATTTTAATTGGCTCTGGCCACGCGGAAAAAAAGAGATCAAGCAATGTCATAACCACGGCAAAAATACGTTGCAAGTTAAGTGGCTCGATTTTGCGTAGTAAAGAAAGCGGGAAATCAATTCAAGTATAATTTATTTCCTGCATGCGTGCCGACTTTACGTACATATCCGCTAAAGGCTGTCCACGGTATAGTGAGCACTTTTGAGGCCCTAGTTATTTGTGTCTATTAGCCATTTTTTATCCT
The DNA here is from genome assembly GCA_002778355.1 of Clitarchus hookeri. Taxonomy (NCBI): domain Eukaryota; kingdom Metazoa; phylum Arthropoda; class Insecta; order Phasmatodea; family Phasmatidae; genus Clitarchus; species Clitarchus hookeri. The sequence continues at coordinate 92,835 of NQII01002919.1, read as the reverse complement.
TTACCGACCTCTTTAAATAAACTTTGCCATGCAAGTAATAAACACAATGTGTATATTCCACTGTAATCGGAAGTTAATGTTTATTATTCTATGAACTATTATTCCAATGAAAGGGCTTTCAAGAGTGCTCAATTTACCGTGAATGGCCTATAAAATGCAAGCAACCACGGCGTATATAGATAAACGCCAACTTACAAAATAAAGGCTCTTGGCAGGGGGATTTGTGCAGTTAAACTGAATGCATTCAATCACTGTGTTTGTGATGTGGGAGGTAGAAAAGACATACAGTGCCGATAAATATTTTACAAAAACCACGCAGTTCTCTATACATACTTCAGACATTTTGCAGGAAAAGTGCCAGTAAAATGTAGGTTTGAGAAACACGTAGAGTCCATACATCCAAAACCTACAATAACGTCTTGCAAANAAAAGTGCCAGTAAAATGTAGGTTTGAGAAACACGTAGAGTCCATACATCCAAAACCTACAATAACGTCTTGCAAAAACAAACATAATGAAAGAATTCATACAACCCTTTACAAGGAACATATATTTTCATACGCTCATATGACTCCCGTAGTACTTCCCATCTAGGCGACTGTGCAGTGTATCGTGAAANGGAACATATATTTTCATACGCTCATATGACTCCCGTAGTACTTCCCATCTAGGCGACTGTGCAGTGTATCGTGAAATTATGTAAAAGTACAAACATGCTGACAGACAAACCTAGGAGCGTATGGCCAAACGTACTTTCGCGTAGAGAGGAAAGGTATATTGTGAAACAAATTCGTCACAAGAGACATTTTGCCAGTTCATGCGCTATTGCAGGAGACCTACGAAATACTTTCAAAAGTCACTGTCACCAATGGACAGTGAGAAGATTGCTCAGCAATAATGAATATAACGCAAGAACACCGCAGAAGTAATATTACGTAAGCAAATATAATTATAAGAAGAGACTTAACTTCGCGAAGGAATATTTACAACATGGGAATGATTACTGGACTGATATAATATTTCCAGATGAGAGTAAATTCAACGTTTTCTATCATGACAGTCCGTCAAAAGTGTGGAGGAAAAAAACGAATGAAGAGATAAATCCCCAACATCCTCGTCCTACCGTCAAGCATGGTGGGGGTTCAGTTATGGTGTGAGGGTGCATGTGGTGTAGGTGAACCGACGTTTATAGTGTCGATAGATAGAGCAAATGTAATGGGTGTTAGGTTATGGGTTGGTCTGGCCTGTACGATTGCATAGTACATTTGAGTTATGGTGGAATATAGATGGTGAGAGTAGTGGTATGGTTGATTAGTAATGAATGAGTTTTCTCTTGGTTTATAGAAGATGGGATGTTGGGTGACCTCCTATCAGTTGTTTGATGAATATTAGGAATGATTGTGGCATAGGCTGGCCTAGAATGTATGGTTGCTTGGTACACTTGAGTTATGGCTGATGGTATAGATATGGTATAGACAGAGTGTTGAGCAGTATGGATGATTAGTAATGACTGAGTTATCTTGTTCTATAGAAAGCTAGTATATTGGGTGGTCTGTTAACAGTTGGTTATGTTAGGTTTACAGACGGTAAGAATGATTGNGCTAGTATATTGGGTGGTCTGTTAACAGTTGGTTATGTTAGGTTTACAGACGGTAAGAATGATTGTCGCGTGGGATGGCTTGTAATGTGTGGTTGCTTGGGTAGATGTTATGGTGTATTAGTATGGCAGAGTTTTTTTTTGGGGTTATAGGGAATGGTGAAGTTGGTCTGTATTCCTGAGATTTTCTTAGGTTACAATGGGTGGTTTGTCTGGTCGGTATGTGGTGAGACATGTAGGTACAGATTTGCTTAGTGTAGGTTTTTTTTATTTGGGTTGTTGTGGGTTAGCTATTATTTTTGTAGAATGTTGTCGGTTTTTTGAGGTTACGGTTAGATTTGATTTTCTCTGGACTATGTGAAGTCATCTACATTAGAGTATAGCAAAAAGACTAAATGAGTACAGCAATAAATCTGAATAATGAAAATACCTTCATGTATGAAAGAAACAGCTAAGTAATGTATAAGGTGAAAGACATATGTAGATGTGAAAAAATACAAGTATTACACAAGTGGTTAAGTTCTACAATTATGGTGACTACAGTGTGCTTGCTTGTAGCTAAGAACAAATGGAATCCTATATGGTAGTCTAAAATCAAATGAAGTCATTGGCACACGAAAAAATATGATGGTTCGAGGGGGGCGTATAAATAAGTTTAAATCGAGCAGCAGTTCGCTCAAGATATCTCTACGACTGGGGACACTACTCGCTGAATGACGAGGAAGCGATGTGTAACCTGAACATCGACGAGGAGGTCTCCTCTGTCCTGCTACCGACGAAAGAGAACTAGTTAAAACCCATGGGTATGTATGTAACAGCATTTCTACACGAGGTGAATAAATGAGTTCTTAAAAAATGGTTAGGTTATGTTGTGTTAACATGTCTTTCTAAGTCCTACACGAGGTGAAATTAGGTAACTAAATTAAATTTTTACCATCTAACAAAGATGGCTGCCTATTATAGTCGAAATTCAAGATGGCGGGGTGGAGCAAAGGTGACAGAATAAGTGAGCGACTAAGGTGAGGTTGAATTGTAGAGCATATCAAGATAGCTGGGTGGAGCATATGCGACAGATGTCTACTCTAGAGGACAGCAAAGGTGACCAAATGATAATTTTCACAAGTCATACACAAGGAAGAAATTTACCCTAGTCCTGCAAGAACAAGGTGGGGGGGATTCTAATTTATTACAAGTCGTACACGAGTGGTTCGGAAAATATTCAGTCCCGGCATGTGGTATGAATATATACATATAAGTGGTGGAACGAAGGTGACTACAAGTCCTACATGAGTGGTTAAGTCCTACATGAGGTAAAATATATCCTAAGCCCTACACAGCATGAAAAATATTCTAAGTCTTGCACAAGATGAAAAATATTCTAAGCCCTGCACAAGGTTGAAATTTTTGAAAATGGGGTTGGAATTGTAGAGCATGATGTCAAAATGACACATGTCAAGGTGGAATAATAGCGCATGATAATATAAAATCCAAGATAGCGGGGTCGAGCGAGGATGCGTAATTGGGAAACAATGTGGTGGACATCAGGGTGGAATGATAAGAGCATGAAAAAATTAAATATAAGATGGCTGAGTCGAACGTAGATGAGTAATTGGGAAACAAGATAGCAGTCGAAAACAAGAAGGTGGACAAGATGGCGGCCGGAAACAAGATGGCGGGGATGACATCAAAGGTCACGGATCCGGATCCTGTTTCATAACTTACCAAATCATAATACTAACAAATGTAAAGGATCAGTAGAGCTACATAGGTTTAGCTATAAGTGAATAGTTATCGTTTAACCCACATTTGGCAAGCAGCTATCACTTAGGAACGAAATATATATAAACATACTTAAGGAGTTTATACGCAGTAAATTTGCGGAAGTGTTTCGCGGTATGTCGCCGCCATGAATTTTTAATTGTCGATTGCTCAATACTCACATTTACTTCATGTATGTTCATCCCAAAATCGTTATTTACAATACTTAAGATAGTGAGCATTTTAATGTTGACAAAGGCATTATATATTGACAGTTTGTGGTACTGCTTGACAGTACAAAAAATGTGCAGTTTTACATCACGTTTGTGTCGGATGCTAAACGTAGCCAACAGTTTTACATGTGTTATGTCATGATCTATAAAAATATTAGTTACCATTACTTTTGGCTTACAGTGCTGTTAATATAAAATTGCATAATAGTATTTGTGCATACATTTAAAGTATCATTTTACAATGTTTTTGGTCTGAAATGGAAAGTGTTTACAATACTAATTTGCATTGTTATTTCAGTGGTTCACATGATGAAATCTTTTCCNTTGGTCTGAAATGGAAAGTGTTTACAATACTAATTTGCATTGTTATTTCAGTGGTTCACATGATGAAATCTTTTCCGATTATACAAGAATTCAGAAAATTAAATAAATCGCTTTACTGACGGTACTTTACCAATGAAAATGTTTTTTATTATTAACTGCTACTTTCGTGGCTGTTCAAGAAAGGGATTTGATAGTTTAATGGTTAATGCACCAGCCCGTCCCACGGCATCGCATCTGAAACTTTAACACACTTGAACACGGTTCGGATACTGGCACACGAGAACTGTGCTGGATATTGTCGATGGCTGGGTGTAATTTTCCAGGTAGCNTGAACACGGTTCGGATACTGGCACACGAGAACTGTGCTGGATATTGTCGATGGCTGGGTGTAATTTTCCAGGTAGCTCTGTTTCTCCATAATAATACCATATCAGTTTTTCTTTACGTTCTTTAGTTGTTCGCAGGTACACGTTACATTTTATGCGATTAATTGTAAACCAAGTTCAGTTTCGTTGTGCTACAATTTGAATAGCCATTAATTTTATTGNTTACATTTTATGCGATTAATTGTAAACCAAGTTCAGTTTCGTTGTGCTACAATTTGAATAGCCATTAATTTTATTGTCCCAATGCCATAGTTGGCTTTTCCTTTAGAATAAAATATACTATTTTTGAAGGCACCACACAAAGATAGTCACCATGTATCTATAATTTGATGAGTTTCTGTTCCTNTTACATTTTATGCGATTAATTGTAAACCAAGTTCAGTTTCGTTGTGCTACAATTTGAATAGCCATTAATTTTATTGCCCCAATGCCATAGTTGGCTTTTCCTTTAGATTAAAATATACTATTTTTGAAGGCACCACACAAAGATAGTCACCATGTATCTATAATTTGATGAGTTTCTGTTCCTNATAAAATATACTATTTTTGAAGGCACCACACAAAGATAGTCACCATGTATCTATAATTTGATGAGTTTCTGTTCCTGTAATATGTGATCATGGCTGTTAAATTTTAAAGCGCAGGATTAAATCGAGACCGTGGTTACTCGCAGCAAAAAGGTATTGATATTATTACTGAACTTTATGATATTTTCGTTTTAGAAGTTCTCACATTCCTTACTTTTATTCGTATTATTTTTGTACTCCAATTTGAGATTAAAATAATAATATGGCAGAGACATTCGTAGGAGACGCGACACTTGAGTACTAGAGCAACAAGAGCAGAGGACGTTTTTCAAGGTTCTATCCCCCCCACCCCTCCTTCTATCCTCAAGACCAGCAGTCAACGCGGCAACGTCGCACCACTAGTACGTCACAGTCAGTAGTGTCCGCTGCGGCGGCCGGCAGATTCACTACACCCGCGCCGCCTTGGCGTATTTGACTGGCGCTGAAGTCATGCCTTTGTACTTTGGGGCTCCATTAATGTTACCACCAAAACGCTGCAATAGCACTGGGCCCCAAGTGAAGGGTTGACAAAAAAGATGTAATCAAGGCTACATCTTCCTGTTCAATTTCAGTTTCCGTTTTTTGCCAATGCGAGGCAAATGTGTATGGGGCAATATTTTGTATTCTCTAGGAACAAACAACTATAATTGCACTTCACAGATATAAATGTAGTATATCATACAAACATGTACATAGATATCGTTAAGTATAACGTTCGATATTCGGCCATAATACTCGGTTCCTAAACCCAGTTTCTCAGTGTTCTTCGTTAAGTTATATTTAAGTACGTCCATATAACCACATATGTCATATTTCTCTCTATGACAAACTAGTTCCTCTACATAAGTCGCGGCCATACAACCCCAGGCTCTAACTCCACCTCCGCCATGTGTAACAGTAGTTTGCATTTCCTGGATGTCAAGTTCGGTCTTGGGTTTCCTTTACTGTATATCAAAATACGGTCATCATTGTGAATAATGTTGAACTTACTGACATTCGAGATTAAAACAAATTTCCCAGAAGTTATGATACTTCCCTACATAACCTTTTACTTATGCTTATCTCTTCTTTCGATTCGTCTTATTTGTGTAAGGCTTCATTCTTGGTACCCTCGCTCTGTACCCTGCAAGATTGAGAAGTCGTTTTATTGTTCTTGGTAGTTCCAAAATTTCATTTTCCTTTTATCTCGTCTCCATTTTGTCACTAGGTGCAAAGATTCCATATTGCTTTAGTTTTCGGGGGTGCTCTTTCTATTGAAATCTGTTTCCAGTGTCCGTATAATGTGTATGTGAAATAAGCTTTGTTTTACAACATTTTTGATAATTTTGGTTAAATTATTAGACAACCCTTTACTNTAATGTGTATGTGAAATAAGCTTTGTTTTACAACATTTTTGATAATTTTGGTTAAATTATTAGACAACCCTTTACTAAATCGAATCCATTTTCATCTTATTACGTAGAGAATTTTAAGGGGAATCCAACGAGTGGTCGATCATTGAAATAGGAGCATTGAATTTCATAGTGAATAAATTCCGAAGTGAATAAATCCACTTGCTGAGTTACCCTGTCGGCCAGATTTTGTGGGCGGCCTAGTATTGGTCGGTTTATTAAAGCTTTCGATTCTTTAAATCACTGGATTGCACGACTTTGTACAACGATGTTTGCAATTTCAGGATATTACTTGTTTTTACGACGCAATGAAACTATGATTTATCTCATTTCCCCAGTAGTTTCTTGTTCTTTGCGACCTTTTTATCTTTCTGTAGCCAACTAGTCACACTATACAACACGTTTCGAGTGCATTGTGCAGCTGTAGGCGACAGAATATATCAGGGAGTTAGTCTGTCCGTTGTTTCTATATTCAAAACAATGCAAAATTAATTTAAATTATAATTCAATAGTAGTTGGCATAATATTCACATAGCATTTATTGTACACGTAAGCACACTTCTAAATGGAAATAAATTAGTTCCATCGATACTAAATACTTGCAATGATAATCTATTATATATAATCAATAAGCATATATAGCACATCTACAACATGTATGTTCTACATGTAAGTACGCGGTCGAATAGATAGGAACATTTAAATCGGCTGGTAAACACAGTTTTTCTATTTTGTAAACCTTGTGCCTATAAAACAAATATGTTCGCCGNCAAATATGGTCGCCGGCTTGCGGAAATAATCGGTGGGTCACGACCACGGCTACCTTCCAAGGTTAAGACCATTCCAAACGACCGTTGTAGTCGAGTTGAGTTGAGAGATTTGGGCGGCTCTTAACTTCGAGGTCTTGAGAGCCCATGAGGGTGAAATGAGGTGACAATGGAGCAGCGTCGGAACGCAAGGGCGGGGGACACGGGAGATCCCCGAGAAAACCCGCCGGCACGATTCCCACATGCGGAAATCCGAAGTGACCCGGCGGGAGATTGAACCCGGTTCGCCTACGTGGGAGATGAACAGTCTAACCGCTCAGCTACCGCGGCCCCCACGGCTGTTGTCGAGAGGAATTGAGCGAACATGAACCGTGGTCAATTATCTCCGCGATCAAAATCCTAAATCTTGCACCAGAACTTTTTGTATATTTTTAAGATTCTGTGAATATTAGCTGGCCATTGATACTCTAATTAAAAATGTAGGAATGGAACAAAAAGAAGTACGAAATACAGTTCGAGGTACAATTCTTTAGCGTTTCCTCTTTACTGAACTGGAAATGAAAAATGAAACACTATATCAGTTCAAGGCACGTAGTAAACATATAATGTAATTTTCCACTTCGAATTATAAATGTCGGACTAGAATTACATAAGGAAGTACGAGATATAGTTCNAGATGAACAGTCTAACCGCTCAGCTACCGCGGCCCCCACGGCTGTTGTCGAGAGGAATTGAGCGAACATGAACCGTGGTCAATTATCTCCACGATCAAAATCCTAAATCTTGCACCAGAACTTTTTGTATATTTTTAAGATTCTGTGAATATTAGCTGGCCATTGATACTCTAATTAAAAATGTAGGAATGGAACAAAAAGAAGTACGAAATACAGTTCGAGGTACAATTCTTTAGCGTTTCCTCNATACTCTAATTAAAAATGTAGGAATGGAACAAAAAGAAGTACGAAATACAGTTCGAGGTACAATTCTTTAGCGTTTCCTCTTTACTGAACTGGAAATGAAAAATGAAACACTATATCAGTTCAAGGCACGTAGTAAACATATAATGTAATTTTCCACTTCGAATTATAAATGTCGGACTAGAATTACATAAGGAAGTACGAGATATAGTTCGAGACACAGTTTTTCCATATTTCCTCTCCAATAAACTGAAAATGAAATCTGACACTTGATTTCGGTTCAAGATAGTGAACAGATATTGGAATTTTCTACCTCGAATTAAAAATGTCTGACAAAAATGAAATGATGCACGAGATATAGTTCGAGATACATTTCTTCCATATTTGCTCTGCAGGCAATTTCGTAGACTTGAATCAGAACTTTATTCGTCGGGCTGAAAATACCGGACTGAGTGAAATGGGGTAGTAAAGAATAACAGTTCGAGACATAGTTCAATGTTATTTCCATTCACCTGGAATGAAATATATAATTGGATAAACGAATATCAGTTCGGGCCGGATTAGAACTTGCACCGGAATGATATTATTTTGACAGTCCCCGAGGGAAGTTACGACCTAGCCAGAAAGTTCGGCCAAAGANGAACTTGCACCGGAATGATATTATTTTGACAGTCCCCGAGGGAAGTTACGACCTAGCCAGAAAGTTCGGCCAAAGACCGTTGCAACACGCCACCATTTTAACTCCATGGTATCACTCAACCCTTTTATACTGTGATATACTAGTCAATTAATAATTTTCATACTACACTTATTTGTTTGCACAATTATTATTAACTATCTGTCAAAGTTATATTTGTTATATATATTTTTGTGATGTAACGACAAATAAAAGGATTCAATTTCACAAAAGTGAAACACTGGTGGAAAAAATTACTTTAATTTAAAAACATTGCTTACAAAATCAGCAGTAATATTAAGGATTTAGTTAACGTAATTTATGCTCAGTTTGCCATAAATTCCTAAAAAAAAGTCTTATTTCTCATTAAAAAAAAGCCTGACGTCTCGATTCCAATGAAATAGAATTATACCCCAAAATGTTTTAGTCAGCAAAGTTTCTTAGTTTTTCTTANTCTGACGTCTCGATTCCAATGAAATAGAATTATACCCCAAAATGTTTTAGTCAGCAAAGTTTCTTAGTTTTTCTTAAACTTACAATACCAATAAAACACTGATTTTCGCGTCTAGTTATGTAACAACTAATCGTCTTCAAAAACTTTGTTGTATGAAAATTGTAATGACTAAAAATTTACATAAAAACTTGAGCTTAAAGGTACGCAACATCCTTCAGCCAAAAGTAACTGGATTGGAGCGTCCCGATAAGTTCAGCCAGTTCCCAAGATATTTTAATAGTAAAAGATACTGTTCTATTCGGATCACTACGTATATTCTATACATATATTTGCAGTAACAACGAAATTACCTTAAAATGTCTAACGCGTGAAAATTGCTAAAAAAAAAAATATATATATATATATATATATAAAAGGGGGGGGGGGGCAGTAAACTCCATACTGAGATTACAATGGCTNCTCAATCAGATAATAATCCCCAAAATATTACACCCTCGAAACACTATTCTTTGGATTAATATTCGGTACTAATTTTCAGTCCTAGCACAAAGGAGGAACAATAAAGAGGAAATTCCTTCTCAGTGCATCAATTTTAAAGATAACCGTTTCAAACCAGTTTCATCCATCACTTTTTTGTAAAATGTATTTTAATAGTAGATTTTAGAAAGAAAATAAACATTGGCAAGAGTTCTTAAGTACCAGTATTCCTTCAGAAATATTTCTTTAGCATTGGTTTCCCCATTTAAACTCCTCGTTGCAGGAGTGGCACAGTGCCCTTGGGTTAGTTAACTGAAATCTAGAAAACTGTATAAATTCAATTTTAGTTTCATGTGTTAATAACGTGAAGTATCGTAGAAATCCCCTATTTCAGAAGACTACTTCCGCGTTACGGCAATCCACTACACTAAGCTTTGTTGGCTGACAAAGGCAGTTTGATACACAACCAGTAACCATTTCCGAAAAGAACAATACCTTAAAATTCTATAATCCTAACGCGTTATGTAACATACAATTCTCTGAACGCGACCTCAGGCATTCTGTAGGTAGTTGCATAAAAACCACTCCGGAAATATTTGCAAGAATGAAGAGAAGAACTCCTATTTCTCGTGTACTAGTGTCCAAAGCTCTTATTTTTGCAGCCAGCCAATTTNTGCAAGAATGAAGAGAAGAACTCCTATTTCTCGTGTACTAGTGTCCAAAGCTCTTATTTTTGCAGCCAGCCAATTTAAGATGTGTTGCCTGCAAAAGAATTTGCTTCATGCGATTTGTCCTTTTTTTTGGGGCGAACAGTTTTCCCAGTGATTTCTCAATTTTTCCAAGTAACTTTCTTACTGTAAATTTTGCAGTTTCTTTGGAACAATAAGATGCGGGACACGCATGTTACGAAGGCTAATTTGCTGTTTATTAAATATCCTTTACTTTGATGAAAAGAAACTGCGATCTCTCATTACACATATTGCACTCTACAAACAGTAACTTCNTGCAAGAATGAAGAGAAGAACTCCTATTTCTCGTGTACTAGTGTCCAAAGCTCTTATTTTTGCAGCCAGCCAATTTGAGATGTGTTGCCTGCAAAAGAATTTGCTTCATGCGATTTGTCCTTTTTTTGGGGCGAACAGTTTTCCCAGTGATTTCTCAATTTTTCCAAGTAACTTTCTTACTGTAAATTTTGCGGTTTCTTTGGAACAATAAGATGCGGGACACGCATGTTACGAAGGCTAATTTGCTGTTTACTAAATATCCTTTACTTTGATGAAAAGAAACTGCGATCTCTCATTACACATATTGCACTCTACAAACAGTAACTTCAACAAGCTACTCGTCTGTCACATCATAAAAGTAATGTGCACGAAAATGCTGCAATTATTTCAGCATATGAAATGTGGCGAATGATAATCTCTTGAAGAATAAAAACGCGAATTCGTAAATATATAACAATATGGAGAGACAGAACGAAGCAACACCAATAAAAACAAACATCTGAAGCACATCCATCAAGTGGCTGTAAATAAAGCTCAGAAATACTCAAGTTTTATTTCATTTGACTTTTAACACACACGTAGATATTGCAATTATTTTTTTATAAACTACCTTTCTGAAATATCCCTAATACAAAATTAATAAAATTAGTTCAAAATATATTGGCATTCTGGCTTGAGTAATATAAGAAACGATTATGTATAAAGTGAGCATTCCAATGATTCAATATTTAAGCCCCGTAACTGAATAATTCTAAATAACGCCAGTTTATGCAATTTAGGTACACCGAAGTCGGTCTCTTTGTAGGGTCTTCAAAACTGCTGTGAAAAAAAAACGCCCGCTTGTATACTAATTCCTGACAGCTGCTCGTTAATGTTGGCATTACACTATACCGACTGGCTTCTGTGTGGCCACGGGAATCAACACCGGTGGATGAAACGCGGTGCTTAAAGAATCAGAGGCCTATCGACAGCAGGCTTACCTAACAAAGCCAATTAAGGTCAATTTTTTTCCGCCGGAACACGCAGAGAAATTCCGTCAACTGTCTTATTGTTTTTCTGCGGACCGGTCCCGTGGATTCCATCACGGTGAGTTTGCCGCGCGTGTGTACTCGGGACTGAGAAAGGTCACTGATTGACTCAGAAACTTTTATTTTCTTCGCCGCCCTGCGCCTAAATTTATGCGGGAATGGACAGAATTCAGAGTCACCATGAATTTATGTTGTTTCGTTCTAGAATGTAGCACCTCTCAAGTTCAAAATGAGTCTTCAAAGGTTTGTTCGGAAATCAACGGTGTCTAATCGCAGCCTATGATAAAGAGCACCGCCTATGTAACATTTAACTAGGANAGGTTTGTTCGGAAATCAACGGTGTCTAATCGCAGCCTATGATAAAGAGCACCGCCTATGTAACATTTAACTAGGAACCCGCAATTCATAGTTTTTTTAAGACGAACACCCAAGTCTGATCACATTATCAGACTACTACAACTAGCCTACAAATGTTTAAATTGCACAGTTTAACGTTATTATATCATGTCATACGTTTATCATCAATGTAACGAATCACCCGTTCCAAATCACTACACTATTTACTTTTTTTACACGAAATGTGAACGAAAACAAAGATCTCATATGAATTAATTTACACGTATTCATGAAAATAAATTTTAACTGTCAATGTTTGAACACATAAATAGGCCTTCGACACTACTATAAACAATTCCGGAATGTTTTATTTTGATTTAAACAAAAAGGGGAACAATATTGTTATTTTTAATAGTCACACTTAAGTTTTACGATACACGTATTATGTAGTCGATAATATAAAATATTCGTACGTTTCTTTCGGCTTATAGAATTCTAGTTCGGATGGCACAGCACGTAAATATATTATGCAAAGTAAAAAAAAAAACNAAAAAAAAAAACCTTCAATGTTTGTGACCGCGCAACATGCACAAGTACTCTGAATCTCACCGCCAACTTCCGCAAAAATTTCGGTTCGACGCAGCGGCGATACAACTTGCAGACCGACATGGAAGTGAACGTAGTGGACAAGTTACGAAATTATGCCAAAACGTAGCTCGCAATTTTCTGCCAACAGTCAATCGTCAGTCGTTTTCTAAACTATTCCGCCTAAGAGTCTGTGCGACTTCATAGTGTATAAAAACTCGAGTCGGAAACATAAAAACCATTTAAAAAAATACAAATTAAACAGTACACGACAAATTAAATTAGTTTAATATACAGCTCCAGTTATGGAAACTTACAAATACAATAAAGGATTCACATGAAATTTGCAGTATTCATGCATAAATACATAATTAATCAGTTCACTTTCCCTTATGTACACAACATGCAATTTCCATGAGCAAACTCTCATCACATCCTCACCAACACCAGGACTTTTTTTNTTTCCCTTATGTACACAACATGCAATTTCCATGAGCAAACTCTCATCACATCCTCACCAACACCAGGACTTTTTTTTATTATGCTGCAACACAATGCTCTGGCAATGCAAACACTAACAGTGTACCTGATAGCAAAATATCATTCNTTTTTTTTATTATGCTGCAACACAATGCTCTGGCAATGCAAACACTAACAGTGTACCTGATAGCAAAATATCATTCAAACTTAGCATCAGTTTTTGGAAGAAAAAAAAATACACTGGAATTTAAAAAAGGTCATTGTTATTAAAACTCAATGCATTTTCAAAGTAGAAAAAAATTCTTGACTCTTCTAGTTTCTAACATGTCATCGGTAAAGTTCCAACAGTTTAGTGCCTGCAAACCAAATTAAGAAAAATTGTTAGTGTTAGCATAATCACACTTAAGAAGCAAGCAATGTGTTACAGTGGCAAGACTACATTGCTTTGCGATCTATTCCCAGTGTTGAAATATGTGCAATATTTATGATACAATAAGCGAATATTAATAATTGCACTAACTACTTACTATTAATACCACTATTGCCACCATCCTCTGTACACAGAAGNAATAAGCGAATATTAATAATTGCACTAACTACTTACTATTAATACCACTATTGCCACCATCCTCTGTACACAGAAGTCAAGCTGCCTAAGTAAGCACAAGGATTGAACCAATAACATTTAGGGGTAAAAATGTACATAATAGCAAATCCCTATTTCCCCATACAAATATTTTCCCTGAGATACTACTTATTTCCAAATAACACTGCTTTTGTTCATTTCAATGATAACTAGTACTAGTAGAAATAGCTTACTCATCAGGTGGGTCTGGCATATCAAAGTAAAGAAATAATTCCACTGGCCAGTCAAAAANCTAGTAGAAATAGCTTACTCATCAGGTGGGTCTGGCATATCAAAGTAAAGAAATAATTCCACTGGCCAGTCAAAAAGCCACCTAGTAAGACAAAATCACTTCCAGTAACTTTTTTTAACAAACTCTGAACATGTAATTCATTGGCACCAATCAGAACTTTAATATTGGAGTAATGTCAAAAAATGTCACTACAAAGTAAATCCCCTAAACAACACGAAAATGACAACTAAGAAAGGCTATTTGATTTGAAAGCATTTCCTTTCTTAACCTGTAAAAAAAAAAAATTCTGGAAAAATCTACCACCCCTGGGCTTTACAGAAAGCACAAAAATTTTACATACTATCAAACAGCAGCAAAGCACATACAATAAAAAATTCCTCACAATACTACGACCTCCTCAGCCAAAGGTTGTAAGGTGCTAATATTGAACCAAGAGATGCAGGGCGCCATGGATTAGCGCTCAATTAAGATGTAAATTTTATGCCTCGTTTTTAAATGTAAATTTAAGTTAGCATATTGGGCACCGCTGATTACTCTACAGGCATAAAAGCAGAGGCTATTATAAGTCATGACCAGTTTCAAACTGCAACGAATCCCCTAAATTATATTAAAACGTTAATTACTAAAGCATGAGAATGGTGTGCTTTTGCTTACAATGGCAACTGGTGTGTAACGCTACATGCTATGTATAAAATGACTGAGGTTGCAGTGGGAATAGATACAAAGTAAAATATAAATGCAGAACTAGAATTTAAAAATAATTTACGGTACCTTTTTTTTGTAGTAGCTGTGAGAGATGGTTCGACTACCAAGGCTGAACCCATAAAACTAAAGCCTGGAACAAAATAATTTATTTTTCAATTCCAATAAAACATTTAAATGAAAGAATTAAAATACAAATAAAGTTGTGGAATGCACGAAGAACTTCTGCCGAGGGTCTGAAAAATTTACCTACACACAAGACTGGTATCACAAATTCAAAGCAGACCTATAGCAGTGACAAAATAGCCAAATCGCCCCTTAATTGACGACACAACATGTAATTCTATGGTACTCTAACAGCTGCAGATTAATCAAGAATCATTAAAAAAAAAANCTTAATTGACGACACAACATGTAATTCTATGGTACTCTAACAGCTGCAGATTAATCAAGAATCATTAAAAAAAAAAGTTCATTTAGGATAAACATTTTAAAGGTACATCAATTAAATAACTAAAATAATATTTCTGGCACANTAAAAAAAAAAGTTCATTTAGGATAAACATTTTAAAGGTACATCAATTAAATAACTAAAATAATATTTCTGGCACATTAAAAAAAAATCTGGTATATGTATCCACCTCAGTATGCAAATTTCCTTTAACAGAAACGGGAGACATAATTTTCCGATTATATCTGCAACACTCCACACAACACACACACACGCACCACAGACAGATTTACCAACTGGTGTCTTCCCATGTCTTATTCATACAAATCCTTAACTAATCCAAGAAAACATGTATGATGGCATCAAGAAATCTCCTACTTTTGATTGAGCAGCTAATATGCACAATCATTAATTTATAATAGTACTCTTAATTCCATATTAAAAAATACAGAAATCCAGCATTTTTTTTAATGTAGGACACAGAGCATCATTGTGTGACTGTGTCAAGTTTGTTTAGAATATGCGCGTACGTTCTAGAAGTTTCATAATGTTTTTTTTAAGGAAGGCGGAAGAGAGGGACGGAGGAAAAAATACCGGTAAGAACGATCATACATAGCAGACTTCATTCGGAGAGTGTACTCGCACTCGCCATACCGGACCCACGCCAGGGATTATGATACGGGGAGCCATAAGCTACACATCCCGATCGCCTATGGTTTTGATTCAGGGGAGCAAGAGTGCATCGTACATCCGTCATGTAGTCACTCCTGCCCACCGACCATATTTCGAAACGCTGGGGCAGCGGTGGCGTAGTGTCCAGGGCGCTCGCCTCCCACCACGGCGATCCGGGTTCGATCCCCGGCGGGTTCGCTCCCGGATTCTCGCATGTGGGAATCGTGCTAGTTTTCTCGGAGTGCTCCCGTTTCCCCCGCCCTTGCATTCCAGCGCCGTCATGCCCGGGGATGACGGTCACCTACGGGTCCCAGCTAGAAAGACCGTCACTCGGAGGGTGTCGCCCACACGCTGCAGGAACCAATCTTCCAGCACGATAACGCGTATCCCCAAGTCGCCAGGGCAGCACAGCGTGTTCTATGCAGTACGCGCATGCTACCCTGGGCCCGGTACATCTCCAGACCTCAGCCCGATACAGCAGGTGTGGGACACGATGTGACGTGGCCTGACATCCAGCCCAGTCCCGGCAACGGCCATCGCCCAGCTACGCCAAGAATCGCAGGAAGCGTGGNGTTTCCCCCGCCCTTGCATTCCAGCGCCGCTCCATTCTAGGGTTTCATTTCTGTCATGCCCGGGGATGACGGTCACCTACGGGTCCCAGCTAGAAAGACCGTCACTCGGAGGGTGTCGCCTTGCCCTGGGTGCGCTCCCCACACGCTGCAGGAACCAATCTTCCAGCACGATAACGCGTATCCCCAAGTCGCCAGGGCAGCACAGCGTGTTCTATANGAATCGTGCTAGTTTTCTCGGAGTGCTCCCGTTTCCCCCGCCCTTGCATTCCAGCGCCGTCATGCCCGGGGATGACGGTCACCTACGGGTCCCAGCTAGAAAGACCGTCACTCGGAGGGTGTCGCCCACACGCTGCAGGAACCAATCTTCCAGCACGATAACGCGTATCCCCAAGTCGCCAGGGCAGCACAGCGTGTTCTATGCAGTACGCGCATGCTACCCTGGGCCCGGTACATCTCCAGACCTCAGCCCGATACAGCAGGTGTGGGACACGATGTGACGTGGCCTGACATCCAGCCCAGTCCCGGCAACGGCCATCGCCCAGCTACGCCAAGAATCGCAGGAAGCGTGGGATACCGCACCCCGGAGAGACTTATCACCATTTGTACGACAGGTTGCATGTCAGAACTGATGCACGTGTGGCCGTTTGGGTTTGTTACCAGGGACGTGTGCGCGGGAGTTTTGGCGGTAAAACCCGTCCCGTGGAGATGCATAAAAAATAAAGCGAAACTAAACATGTCAAAAATTATAAACAGTGATGCCAGTCGGATGGATGTCCCTTGAATATTTTTATAAGTGGGCTGGACCAGAAAACTATGTCCACTGTGTAAGTGAAGGCAAAGAAGATACAGTTTTGTATCTACCAGAACACCTCCCCCATTTTAAAATCCTGTGCACGGGCCAGGGCACTCCTCGAGATGTCTGCTGTTGTGTGTTGCACGCATGTTCCGGATGTCCCACACGGACTTGTTGCAATCAGTCCCGCCAACCGCCTCCTCCTTGTATACCAACTTTGGTGCAGGTACGTGTATCCCTGCGGGGTGTTCTTAAACGCATGTTCACTACTGCGAATGGGGAACGTTAAATCCCGAAACGCACATCTCGTTATCGCGACTGCATTATATGTGATCCGGGTGCACCCTCGGCCATTTTGCCACATCAGAAACGAATAAATCTGGGATAACCATACAATTCTTAATGTCTGGGATTGTGCACAACCCTCGCCACACTAGTTCGGTTTCCAATAAATACGCAAAACCTTAAATCTTGCGTTCAACAACAAAACGTGGGAACATCTAGCTACGAAACCACAATTCAGTGGCTGAGAAAGGAAATTTTGAAGCTTAGCATTTCAGCTACAAAGGATTTCAGAGTCTTTTTACTTACGGAAATAAATATTTACAAAGCACTATACTTTAACCCCACAGTCGAGCCTCCCTGAAATAGGCTGTTCACGTTTAACTGAGTACTTTCGAAATCAACCTTCGAAAAATGTCGATGCTCCTAACCTACATATATTTCAACGTACACGCTGACTGGGATGCGCACAGTAAAGTTGGTAACGAAGTAGAANTGTCGATGCTCCTAACCTACATATATTTCAACGTACACGCTGACTGGGATGCGCACAGTAAAGTTGGTAACGAAGGAGAAAAAATAGTTACATTTCTAAACGTTGAATTAACACATTCAGACCCATTATACACATTTGTGTACATAACGCAAGTGTAGGTAATTTTCGGTCTGTACTGCACACTGCAGATCTCAATGATCTTACACGTGAGTAAATGATTCGCAAACAGTCTTACTGGTCTAGGTCATAATTGGTTCATTCATNGATCTCAATGATCTTACACGTGAGTAAATGATTCGCAAACAGTCTTACTGGTCTAGGTCATAATTGGTTCATTCATATAACTGTAGCCAAGCTTATTGCCTACAGTTCATTAGCTTTGACAACGAAACTAGTGTTACGTCGACTTACGTACAGCAAGTATCACAAATTGTTTTGTTTGCAACAACTGAAACCATAAATTAATGTGGGTCTGAATGGGGTTAAAAGTGTTAATATTTGTGAACAATAAATTATTTCGCGGTTTTTTTTAATGCGTATACGTGTAAGAATCAGCAAATTAGTAAAATATTTAGTTATATGACGATTTCATGATTTCACATAGCCGGCGCATGAATTGTATGCACAGTGTGTTTCTTCCCCCATATGTACAATTAACATTACCAAGGGCTTGATCACTATTCGTGCTTCGATAAAGGACAGCTGTAAGAACTTTATATTGTTACACTCCTATGCACTTAAAAATAGAGTAAAATAAAATATTTTACATAACACTTGTAATTTAGCATTAACACATGAAACTACTTTCTCTCAGTCGTTGCCAACTTTACTGGACACGCGACAAGTGTGCCCGTTAAAATATACGCAGGTAGGGGCAGTGGCATTTTTCAAAGGTTGATTTCAAAAGAGCTCACTTTACCGTGAACAGAAAAAAATTGTGGTCGAGGACTTTTTTTTCTGGGCTAATTTTCGGCTGGCCTTCCTGTGGCGGAGTGTTCGGCAACCAACGACTGGGTTCCGGTGAAGAGGGTTAGGTAGGGGAGCAAGAAGGAAGAACATATAAGTAGGGGGAAGGGGAGCGACAGACAACAACAAAAGGCGCGCAGCTCTATTGGCCGAGCGGGCAGCTGCTCTTCCTGGACTACCGCAACATGCGCGCGGTGGCGGCTGGACGGATGAGGGTGTGCTGTTATGTGGGCTTGCCTCGCCCAGCTCAACTGGCGCGCCATCCAAACTACCGTCGTTTGGGGAAACTTTGTAGCATTACGTTGGTGGCGTCCTTGCCATATTGTGCTTATTCATACCTCCTTGTAACTGCACTGTTTAGGCTCCCGCATACCAGGCGCTTGAATTGCGATGCAGTGTTTGGAATACACGTTTTTCAACGTCTGTCCAACGTGCTGATCTACAAAAGAACGCACTTCAGGCGAAGGCTGTTGAGTGCTTTCTAGTCGTCACGCACATTAGAAACGCCATTTCATAGCACAGCTTTTTCAAAGCACTGTATCTCAGAATATACGCGGCAGATACATACTATTACAAGTTCTCAAAGTCAGTTGGCTAAATCAGGTTCGTTAAGGGATGGAGGGCTTAATTAAATGAAAGAGTTAATTATAGTTTCCTAATTTTATTTACAATAACTTCAGAAAAAATTGTCTCTACTCATTACCTCGCAATAAATTTATATAACTTGCTATTTACAACTAACGATTTCAATCAATACAAATCACAATTACATCAAAGAAATTAATGCAATTAAATTATTAGAATCAGTCCCAATAAGCATTATCAAAACCTATTGACTTGCGTTATAAATTATATGTCCATATTTTACAGCTGCAATATTTACAATTAAGTCCGTATGAAATTTTCATACAGTCCAACCAGTCCGCAACGTTCTAGAAATCTGAGCGCCCTCCTGCACATTAACCTTCACTGGTTTGGTTTCACGCCCCTTAGTCCGGTCACACCACAAATACCTCGTCTGCCGTCTTCCGTCCTCTTCATCGGTGTCACTCGCCGCACCAGAATTCGACCCGTCACCGCACTCAGCCAGATGGCCTCTACCAAAAAACTGCCGACCCTACAGCCGCGATGGTATTTATACTGCCGTCGGCGATCTCCCAGAAATTTCTTTAAATGCCACATTGCGCCGAGCGTCCTCGTTCCTAATATATTCTTGCGAGTAGTAAATACTGTAAAAATATTTTTTAAATGAGATGTGTAATCAAGCTTAGGCTATATCGCTAATTCGAAACACGAATAGTTATTTCGAAGTTGCAGATCGTACGTTCGTCCACTCGTTTCATTTACCTATTCGGTATCCGTTTTCTTATGCATCCGTGCATTCTAAAACTTGCTTACGGCAGCCGGCGCCGATTAAGGGTGTCCGATACAAAAAATTTATAATTTAACATCTGTACCAAAAATTGTTCAACTTGTACGCATTGTATGTGATAATATTATCCTCAAACAAAAAATTATAACTTTTTTTTAAAATCATTTAATGTTAAATACAAAATTTTCTGTTTTACTGCGACATAACGGCACACACTAACCAAGTTGTACGCGGTGAAAAAATCTACAAAGTAAAGTTATGCCATGGGCTACCGCGTGACACACATGCAATCACAAAATAACCACCAGTATAAAAATGGTTAAATATAAATAAATGTTTGCACATTTGCAGCATTGTTTTTAAAATGTATGAACTGTTATTTGGTGATTGCATATATGTCAAGCAGTAGCCCATGGCATTAGTTAACATATTAACTTTTTTGTACAAGTAGGTTAATATTTGTTATTATGGCTGTAGCAAATCAGACAAATTTTGTATTCCACATCAAATTATTCAAAAAATATTAACTGCAATTATTTTTATTCGTGGAAAATGTTATGATGGTTTGTGTCCACTGCCGACTATGAGACAAAATAAAAATCACGCGCAAACACACACACACACACACACACAGAACTCAGCAAGACAAAAGACGAAAAAACCTTTTACAGCACCACAGACAGATAACTAGGAAAAGCTGTTTCCTTGTCAATGAAAACAAAATCTGTATAATTCAAACTACAAAAAAATAGACGAAAGACTTATTATTACAAAACAGGACAGACAACTAAAGAAAACCAAAAGAAAAGACAACAGGATGACGAAAACGAAAAAACCACACGAGTGAAAACAGCAGTGCAAAAAACAATATCAGTGGACATTGCTGAACAATAAAACATCAAACATACACACAAATAGGACAAATGCCACAATGAAACAAGTCAAGAAAAGTATTCCTTGTCAGATTATAAAACCAAACAAATCAATCATTACGGACAACACAGGAACCACAAAAATAACTAGAGAAAATAATAGATAAGGCAACAGAGAAGACACAGAGCGACGAAAATAACACACTGCACTGTTGTGTTTTAGTTTTCGCCGTCGTGTCTTTTATTTTGGTTTGCTTTCGTTGTCCGTCCTGTTTTGCAATAAGTCGTTCGCCTATTTTCTGTCGTCTTAATTATATACATTATTTTTCATTGACAGGGGAACAGCTTTTCCTAATTAATTGCCTGTGGTGTTGTAAAATGTTTTTTTCGTATTTTGTCTTGCTGAGTTCTGTGTGTGTGTATGTGCATGTGTGTGTGTGTACGAGATTTTTATTTAGTCTCATAGTCGGCAACGAACACAGTCCAATCACACAATCATAACAACAGGAACTCGCCATTGCCATTAAACTTCAAAGATAAATTCCAGGCAAATGTCATCACAAACAATGNAATCATAACAACAGGAACTCGCCATTGCCATTAAACTTCAAAGATAAATTCCAGGCAAATGTCATCACAAACAATGCGTACAAGTTGAACAATGTTGACTACAAATCGAGAATTATTAATTTTTTTTTGTACCCACCACTCTTTGACGCCAACCTTCCTCTCATTTCGCCAACCCTGGTCCATTCCAGGACGGAACAAACATGAAGATGTCGCGCGAGCAGAAATATCTGAAGTTACCCAACCGCAAACCTCGGAAGAACTGATCCCCCGCTGCCACGTGCGACCATGATAGCGAGGCTCGGCCCGGCGTACAACTCGCAACGGCGCGTAACACGCAGGTACGCGACTCTAGGGTCGTATTCCGTTACATCTGTAACGCGCAGAATGTGCAAACAAGTTCTTCCGTTTACCTGTCCACGCATCTGTGTACACCACACACAACTACTTCCAGCCAGACAACCTCGCGCATCAACTACGTGTGGTCTGGAGCAATAATATTTCGTGTACTGACGTCGCGTTGGCGTGAATTACTGGCGGGAAAGTGCTGCAGGTTCGGTTCAAAGCCTGTAAAAGTTCAACGCCGCCATTTATTAATATAGGCGTGTGCCCAGGAGATTTATTTGCGTGGTTTTCAGTATGATTAGGCTGCTNTCAACGCCGCCATTTATTAATATAGGCGTGTGCCCAGGAGATTTATTTGCGTGGTTTTCAGTATGATTAGGCTGCTTTCCGTATACACAGCACATTAAAATATTTTTGTACGCAAAAGCAAGATTAAGGTGTGCGAAGTTTGTTTACATGCTGTGCCGTGTATATCTTTATTTTCAACCAGTGGCGAAGTACGTGCGCGGTTGTTCCGCTTCCTTGTACAATAGGGTGAATCGTTTTTTTTTTTTTTTTTTAATTTCTGATTGGACCATTTGCGAAAAGATGCTCTATACCAACACAATGAATACCGTTATAACAAATATACCGAATTGTTTTGTTTTATACTGCCCCAAGAACTGGAAAGATCCTTAAAAAAACACTAAAACTAGTGTACGTTTAAGGGTCGTTTTACTTAATTTAAAGACCAAAATTATATTCTTATTTAACTTTTTATTACATATAGAAGATATTACAATAACAATAAAGTCCAAAAACACAGTTTTTTACACAAAATATAACACAACGAGAAGATTTCTTTAAAAAAAAAAACTCAATATTACAACATTTTGTAATCTCTTTCTGTATTAAAAACGGGCATTATTTGTCGAGACTCTAGCCTTATTTTAATGAACCCATCTCGTCTTGAAGGGCCACAGACAGCGGCTGAAGCTTCTGTAACGAGTTTGACGCATCTTTNTTAAGTTACCCAACCGCAAACCTCGGAAGAACTGATGATAGCGAGGCTCGGCCCGGCGTACAACTCGCAATGGCGCGTAACACGCAGGTACGCGACTCTAGGGTCGTATTCCGTTACATCTGTAACGCGCAGAATGTGCAAACAAGTTCTTCCGTTTACCTGTCGACGCATCTGTGTACACCACACACAACTACTTCCAGCCAGACAACCTCGCGCATCAACTACGTGTGGTCTGGAGCAATAATATTTCGTGTACTGACGTCGCGTTGGCGTGAATTACTGGCGGGAAAGTGCTGCAGGTTCGGTTCAAAGCCTGTAAAAGTACAACGCCGCCATTTATTAATATAGGCGTGTGCCCAGGAGATTTATTTGCGTGGTTTTCAGTATGATTAGGCTGCTTTCCGTATACACAGCACATTAAAATATTTTTGTACGCAAAAGCAAGATTAAGGTGTGCGAAGTTTGTTTACATGCTGTGCCGTGTATATCTTTATTTTCAACCAGTGGCGAAGTACGTGCGCGGTTGTTCCGCTTCCTTGTACNTTTTTTTTTTTTCGGAATTTCTGATTGGGCCATTTGCGAAAAGATGCTCTATACCAACACAATGAAAACCGTTATAACAAATATACCGAATTGTTTTGTTTTATACTGCCCCAAGAACTGGAAAGATCGTTAAAAAAAACACTAAAACTAGTGTACGTTTAAGGGTAGTTTTAATTAATTTAAAGACCAAAATTATATTCTTATTTAACTTTTTATTACATATAGAAGATGTTACAATAACAATAAAGTCCAAAAACACAGTTTTTTTACACAAAATATAACACGAGAAGATTTCTTTAAAAAAAAAACTCAATATTACAACATTTTGTAATCTCTTTCTGTATTAAAAACTGGCATTATTTGTCGAGACTCTAACCTTGTTTTAATGAACCCATCTCATCTTAAAGGGCCACTGACAGCGGCTGAAGCTTCTGTAACGAGTTTGACGCATCTTTCAGTCGCTTGCGTGGCGCAAGGAAACTTTCTGATTCTGGACAAAATTATTTCGTCAATGAGCCTTGGATTTTCAATGCACTGTGAAATTAATTCATCGCTTATAAATTTCGTAAAAGGAGGCTCAGTTAGGATAATCTCATTCAAATTGATGAGGTCTGGATAATTTTCGGATTGAAAATCAAATTTAGGCAGCGCGAACATTCGGATGTTTGAAAGTGTGGCTCGTCGTGCTTTCAGTAATCTTCGTAAGGCTAGAACTCGTAATGTCTCGCTTTCATCGGCCAACACGGGTATTAAAATATTCTCTGGATGCCCANGTAATGTCTCGCTTTCATCGGCCAACACGGCTATTAAAATATTCTCTGGATGCCCAAAAAAACCATTTCTCTGTATGGCAGGGATCAACTATAGCTTTTAAATCTTCTACCAAATACCTNCAAAAAAACCATTTCTCTGTATGACAAGATCAACTATAGCTTTTTAATCTTCTGTCAAATACCTGGAAAGCTTAATGGTCTTGTGTAAGGGCCTAGCGCCATAAATGCAAAGTGGTTGCGTTTTGATGGAAAACCACATTGGGGCATATACTTTTATTATAAAATTTGTTAAAATTAACAAATTGGTAGTCGGCTCAGAGGAAGAAACATACAAACGAAGGATTCTGTTAGCAGTTGTGAGCCACCGGGAATGTACAATTTTGCCAGGATTTTTCTTTGATAAGCTTTCGGAACACGGTCCAGAGTTTATAGCTGGACACATTTCGTATAAGTACAGTTGGTCAGTACTAAAATCCTTACTGTTTGTTACGATAGAGTGCACTGGATGGTTTGAAATGGAACCACTGGAAGCTCCTCGCAAACCTTGAAAGCTGATCCGATAGGTCCTGTAAAACTTCTAGGTCCAGTAATAGAGCCATCAAGTTTCTCGAACAAGTGTCGAAACGGCAGTTCATTGGCGTGTAACTGGCAAATGCACCACTGTAGCGGTTTTCCCATTTCTATTTCAAGTTTTCGAATAATACCCCCGTGGCTACCTATATTAACAACAGTTCCATCACACCCGATTACAGTAAACTTATTGCATTCAATGTTTTTGCTGTCTAATAACTCCTTTATTTTTTTACTTGCTATTGCTGCTTTTCCGGTGTTTAATGAAAGATGGCCAATATATAGTGACTATGGTTCTTTAACTAAGCTTATATGCTCTTCCATAATTATCCTTCTCCTGGAATCTCTCATACGAAGCGTTTTATCTTTGAGGCCATCGAAGTATAATCCAAAATTTTGATCTTCCGAATTAAGTGGCGCATCTGTCAAACTGGTCCTCTGCTTCTCACGGGCTCTTCTAATTTTATTTCGGTCCACAACGTCGGACAAATTTGCCTCCGAAATAACCCCCACACTTTGAAGTGTTGCCGAAGCAATGGCAGCTCCAGCTCTGTCAGAAACGCCAAATCTATCCAAAGTTATGGCTATTGCACTAAGGTCATTAATTTTTTATGTCTGGGGTGGGTACCTGCGGTGTTGTCGTTTGGGGTCGAAGTGTCTGCGGTTGTGCGTCGCTGGTTAATGGCACAGGCTGTTTTGAGGTTGAAGAACTGGTAATGGTTTCTTTATATTCCTCAAATCTACGTTTGCGACTAATACTTCTCTGATTTTTACTGGTCGTTTTAAAATCAGTATTACCTATCGCCATCTTTCTTTCTTTCCTTTGATCTACCAAAAACTCTTTCCTTGACCGGTACTTTGAGATATTTTTTCACAATGACACGAATCAAAACACTTGCATTTGTATGCTGAAATGTCAAAAAGGCACTTTGAATCATTCACAAATCACTCGATTCTATCCTTATAACTTTTCACTTCTTTCCTTGAACTATATGGCTTTAACAAATTCCTATACTTCTCGTGATATGACTTTATTTTCTTCATGGCAGCGCGATTCCCTATAGTTTGTATTGGTGCAAGCTGCCACCTTTCAATCACTTTTTCTAAGACTTCTGCAAAAGTATCGCTAAGAAAGCGTGTAATAGGTCAAATTAGATTCTTTCTTATGCGGTTTCAAATACTTTTGTTCGATTTAAGTCTGAAATCGTGTCTGGGAACAGGAGATTAAAAATCACGGAATTTCAAGTTTTTGTAAAAAAATCAAATGGCTTGGGGCAGTATTATTTATTAATATTTTGACGAAATATTTTGTATGTGAAACGTGTTGCCAATGGAATTATTTCCCGCACTGGCCCATTACGAAAAAGAGAAAAGAAAAATTTTCATACATAGAAAGATCCACCCTATTGTACAATCAAGAACGTATTTAACAACGGCAGAACACCGTCGCACCGAGTTTTTTGCAGCTGCATTAGTGCAGGCAACGGAACACGGTCTAAGAAACAGAATAAAGACGACGGCTGAGACATTGACAATAGGGAAAAACCCAACACGCCTACCAACTCCCTCCAATCTACTGGAGTAAAAGCCAAATGAAAATGGTATTTGCATCGACAGCTGTAAAATCACACAGAATTAACAAATAAAATAACCCAATACTGGGAATGGCAAATTTGGCGGTTGAATCATTTATACATATTTCCGAGAGCAATGCACTTATTTCCTTTATCTACGCGGAGTTGCCTGAGATTGCGGCGGCTCGGCGGCTCGCAGTTTGTCTGCAGCAGACATCTGCCTTCAGTTGCCTTTAAACTGCATCTCGTGCGTCATCTCTCCNACCCAATACTGGGAATGGCAAATTTGGCGGTTGAATCATTTATACATATTTCCGAGAGCAATGCACTTATTTCCTTTATCTACGCGGAGTTGCCTGAGATTGCGGCGGCTCGCAGTTTGTCTGCAGCAGACATCTGCCTTCAGTTGCCTTTAAACTGCATCTCGTGCGTCATCTCTCCNCGGCGGCTCGCAGTTTGTCTGCAGCAGACATCTGCCTTCAGTTGCCTTTAAACTGCATCTCGTGCGTCATCTCTCCAATTGTGCTTTAGGCCTTCATACAAGATCAGATAGCACCTGAAACATACGATAAGGATGGGATAACAGACGATGTTTAAAAATAAACTACTCATATGTTTCCCCTATGTAAAAATAACAAGAGATGGTCCACAAAGATACTTCAATGGATCCCAATCCGACGATCACGTTTTCATCCATCACAAAGGAGGCGAAATGTAAAAACGAGGAATGAAAAGGTGGGAAAGACGGGATTAAACCGAGAAAAACGACATATTGACGCAATATTTACACCCAGCGTGCTAATCGCATAACCAAGGAGGGGCCCCCCATAAATCAAGTTATTTTTGGGCAGATGACCGCTCTGGATCCAATCATTGTGCCATTCAACAACAATCAGGATGCCTACTGATCCATTTTGGATTTTCCTGATTTTTCCCAATTTTCCAGGCAGAACCAAAATCTTCCAATACCGTATTTTACCACAACTGACAAAAACAATATGCTATTAGTGAGTTTAAATTACACAGCAACAGACAAAGCAGGGCCACATTTTATTCAGACCGTCGATATTACAATTTATCGCCTGCAACTCGGCAGTAATATATTATATAAATATACATTTACAGTGAATCCTCCTCATACACATTGAACAAGATCTGTTCCTAAGTAAGGAATAACTGATAAGTGATTTGTAATTACTGTAGTCCCTCAAAGGGATATTTGTCCTCAAGACAAATATTTCCAATCTACAAGCACCCGGATGATATAAATAATATAGACCATAGAAGAATTTAACTAATCCATAGTGCCTACTGGTTTTAAATTAGCCAAATTCATGACTTTTTAAAGACTGTTTTCAAGACATTATCTGTTAAATTCATAACCTCGACAATGCATGGCACAATGACAACCATTATAGATGCAGTGTGTAAATGTTATTGTCTGCGAGTGTATAATGCATGATGTTGAGTGCATAATCATAGAAAATTAATCTCAATCAATATTAATAGACAAGAGAATTTCATGATCACCCGTTCAATTTCATTACTTTCATAACCAGTAGACATCCTGTCATTAAAATTATTACGCTTGACGACCTGAATCTACTTTCAGCATCCGCGTTACTGAACCAGACTGCTCACGAAAACACTGAAAAACTTATAATAAAAATTATGCTTTATAAACAGCATTTAGTTGCCTTACAAGCGACGGTTAATTATTTTTAATGTCCATTTTAAACAGGAGTGTTTTGCGTACAAAAATATTTCAAAACATGCGCGCGTAAAAAACCCAGATATTTTTATTTATTTAATGTTGCCCTACTACGCACGCCGCGGTTGTGAAGGGAAGCGAACACAAACTGGCACCTGGCACACAAAATAATCCGTCGGCAAGACCAGCAAATTTATTGAACCGCCCAAGCAGTGCGTTAAATTCCCATTTTTCCGCGAATCCGACAGACAAGCGTGCAGCCACGGGGGTTGTTGATTGCACTTGCCGGACAGGTTTTCCCTCGGTAAAGGGGGTTGGAGAGGAAGCGAGGGGGAAGAACCGGGAACTTCGGTTCCCGACGCACGAGTGCGAGTGTATACGGACCTCGGCGAGTTGCCAATAACACGCTACTGCGATACGGGAAAGCTGTTGCCCACTACCTGCCCTCTGGCACGAGGTAAAGCTCCCCCCTCCCCCCCCCTTCNCTCCCCCCCCATTTCCAATCTTCCTTTCCCATATATTTTTTCTATCCACTATAATCGACCCTTTCCAAGCCATTCTTCAAGCAGACCCTCCTAGCTGCAAAGGAGCAGCACCTTTCCTAAACCAGACCTTCCAACCAGTCTTCGCTACGTTCCCATCCTAGAGACTCGCGTGCCCCTGGTAACATGAAAGTAATCGCGTGTATGAAAGAGTACCGTAAAATGTCCCAATAATTATCACGAAACAACGAAAATCGAAGTAAAAATTATTCCACTGACTCTTCAGAATCAGGAAACAAAATATGGTGAGCAAATCCAAGGGGAGCTGTCATTTTCTCCTGTTATCTTCCGCTCGTTTCTTACGTCTCGCAAAACCAATTGACAACATTTTCTGATAACATATGCAGCATGGACATCGTATTCGTATAACATGAGGACAAACTTCTACGCAATAATCCAAAACGTGCGTACGAGTATCTCCGATGTGTATATTAAAACTATTTACCACAACAAAAACGTGATTTTTCACGAAATCAAGTAAAATGACACTTTGCCTTAGTTACGCAGACTCGCTACCTGAAAATGACTATTGTGTTCAGACATATTGTTTAGCACCCACATCGCTTCAAGATTTATCAAAATTAACTCGATACTACCTGTGCATGTAGCCAGGCTACCTCTATCGTAAAATTGGCCGCTTCAATTTAAAAATTTCCAAGGGCTTTCAACATTTAAAGGCCACTCGTTTAACTATAATTTCTGATCATTATCAAAATAAAGCCACCAAGTACAAAAATTGCTATTTAAAAATTAATTTGATTTTACTACAGGTAGAAAATAACATTTCTGAAGATAGGAAGAACAAACATTATTTGGCTTTATATAAAGATTTATTTTTAGATACCTTAACTTTTTTTTTTCAAAAAGGCGAGAAATGTCAGTGCAACTCGAATGAACAAGGGAGGGGGAGGGGGGGCAGTTTTAACTGGGTAGAATTTAAGGGCTTTTGCAGGCAGGTGAATGCCGTGATACTTGTGAGTAATTTAGAAAATACAGTAACAGCAAATGCACTTTAATTGCGCGCAAATGTTTAACTCTCAACCCATATAAATACAAATCAACATAACCTAAGGTTTTTAAGTTTTTAATAGCGACAGGTGGTCCTCAAGTAATAAACGTTATAAATTACGCTTTCTAGACAGCTCTTCGCAAGTACTTACTAAGTGCGAATAACCGAAATCCGAACGACAAACAATAGAGACCTTCCTTTAACGACTCGAAATGCGATGCTGCTTTTTCTGAGTGTATTAGTTGTGCGGGGAATTACAAATCAATGGCATCCCTTTAACAGCAAAATTAACTGCATCGGTTCCGGCAGGAAATGAAGTCATCGACTCCATTCTGACAATGGTTCTGAAAACCTCCAATCATCTTATATGTATTTACGTAAACAGCAATTTATATTTACATGAATTTGTTCTTTTGAACCTCTGTCGTTCAAATAATTCTGCCCTTCCAAGCTCTGATGCAGAATATAATTAAGCGGCGTCAAACACGTCTAGGATATTCACGGTACAGTGGACACTTCTGAAAGCCCTCTCGTTTGGAATAATAGTCAATAAGAATATTTTATTTTAGCCTTGAACGTTAATTTCCGAGTGTGGTGTAATGTACATACTGTGTATTATTTGCATGGCAATATCTATTTGAAAAGGTGATTAAAAAGCATAAAAAATGGCGGAAAGAAAAAAGTAACGNGTATTATTTGCATGGCAATATCTATTTGAAAAGGTGATTAAAAAGCATAAAAAATGGCGGAAAGAAAAAAGTAACGGGCCTCAAAATGCTCACTTTACCGTGAACAGCCCACAACAGACTCTACAAACACTAACGTATATATTTTTGAACATCCCTCTACTTTCTCGTCTACGGACTTGTTGAGGGCAGGCGTCATTTTTGAGTGATCCAGATCCAAAAGGCATTACGTGTCGTTTCCAGGACTAACCAAAAATCGAAAATCAGTCTTACCCCAATCCAAATTCCCTACTGAGAGCAATCTTCACGCGACGCGAGAAAAATTCCCTACTATCCGTTGGAACTCTCGGACATGTAGAAAACAGCAAACACCGAGTTCTCAACTCCTTTGGCACACATTAGATTGAAGAAGTGATTTAACTTTTAACTCTGTGCNAAACAGCAAACACCGAGTTCTCAACTCCTTTGGCACACATTAGATTGAAGAAGTGATTTAACTTTTAACTCTGTGCCGGAAGGGAAAGGAGGAAACTGCTTACAACTTAATCAACGGGTTGATATTTCAATAATTCCCCCCGTTAGGCGAGGTCTTCTTAACGCCAATAAAGGCCCAGGTACACAGAATGCGGGCTGCGATCGGGAGATGTCTCACACACGTGCNGCTGCGATCGGGAGATGTCTCACACACGTGCGGGCAGTAATAAAGGTATTTTTTTCTGCGGCCAGAAGAGAAGCTTATACAAATATGTGGCGTTCTAATGAAGAGGAAGGAGTATTTGTTCTTATCAAAAAGACGAAGAAGCAGAGGCTAAAGTGGGTCAACGAAATAAATTTGCAAAGAAAATTAGGCGAATATCACAGATTATGTCGAGAATTATAAAGTTTTGAAAATTGATTTTTTTTATTTACTGTCGAATGCCTCTTGAGTGCTTCGAAACGTTATGTAATCAACTGGAACAGACTACAGCAAAATTCACAACTAAAGGAGGTCTGTACCTGAAAGAAAAAGGCTTGCAATTTGTTTATGGTAAGTTATGCAAAATAATTTCAATTACTTTATGAAGGAAAGAATTTTATTTTAAATTTCAAATACGAAAAAGAGAATTGAAAACAAAAATACCTTAGGTTTATGTCACAAAATGAACTGCTTAAATTGGCAAATTATCAAAAATGGACGTGAAAGTAGGTGATTTGCAGTTTACTGCCCAGCAAAAAAAAAAGTAGCTCTACCTTCGTATACACATCTGTTGCGGTGTACTGATGTCCGGTTATATGTGTTGAAGGAAAGTCTGCTACCTTTTGTTGAAGTTCCAAAAAAAACTGGTTGTTCTGTAGCCGCAGAAATGCTCTGATGTTGAGAATACTCACTAAGCATTGCAGCAGAGTAATTACTGTTATAATCGAGGGAAACTATGATCCTAGTTCAGTGAGCTCCGATGTGAGGTACATGGATAATATGAGTAACTCACATCCAGTTCAGCCTTACCAAATAGCTCGGCTAACTGCAGCTTCAGTGTGGCCAGTCTTCTCTGCGAAAAACTTCTAAAAGTTGCAGCGTTGCTCATAAGAAAAGGTGGTCGATTTCGTCAGGATGACATTTCGAGGCATTTCCCGCATCAAAATAGTGTTTTAGTTACTTGACGTCAACACTTCGTTCTCTACAATATTTCTATATTCTGGTGTGGCGGCATCTGAGGAGGATGATTGGTGTACGAGCCACAGGATCATTACTCGCCGGAGCAGGGGATACTATTCGGTGGGGATAGCCTTGGTCTTTGCTGCTGGGTTTTGGGATGGAACATTTGAGTTTGCTGAAGGCGTTGCCCGTGGTCCATCTAAAAACTGCAGGTGGCTGCACCACGGTCGCTTTCTGTATTTAGTATTAGCAGCTGAGTCCGTACTTCCTTTTCCAAACTTTTTGTATTGTATTTGATGTAGCAGCCCCTCAAGATTTCTCCACTTGTTTTTTACGGATTTTCCTGAAACAACCATTAAGAATGAATTATTAGAGGAATCTTATCAAATTCAAAAATATGAATGCATTACTTCGCAGTACACTAATTTCTAACAATAAATATTGTTAAGATGGCTTGCAGTCTCAAAACCTTACAACTTAAAATAAATTACAAATTTACACAAAAGTTTTTTACAACAATTTAAATTTAGAATTATAAATAACAAGTATTTGTGCAAATTCAAAATGTAATAAAACTTGTATAGCACTAACCATTCAAGTTCCCTCCATTTACCTGTCTTCTTATCGACGTCTCTTGTAGTCACCATGTCCTAGGTCATACAAAAATTTATGGTTTCTCACCTTTTCAACGCGTCTTTCCGTACCCATTTAAACAGAGAAAGCAATACGCTAGGCGGGCAACAGACTCCGAAACTCCACTGATCGCTGCCCGTTAACGTCTTGGTTGAGATCGTTCTGCAGACCTGTGTGCGCGTGACAGCGACGATGCAATATTAGGAGAGAATGATTGGCGTCCAGCACACTGCGGGCAGAGTTCACAGAACGTTACAGCAGGCCGGATTCTGTGTGCCTTGGCCGTAACTGACGTAGATACACTTTAAAAGGTAGGTTGCAGAAATAAATTTTTTAAACTTTAAGTTCAACTTCGAACAATTTTTCCAAAATCCGTAAGCAATCGCCATTTTTCAAATATTTCTAACTCATCAGGATCCTCTGGGCAGCCAGAATCGCTACTGCGTCACGTTCATGGGGCGAAGATGCTACAGTGGTTCATAGTCAAGATATAAACTGCTATTTCCCTCCCCTTTAGGCTGATTTCTTATTCGAAAAACGAAACAGGAATAATTTTAGGCAACAACTCTCTTATAATAAAAGTCCATAAGGTAAACATCCACTTGAGACATCGGCGTTTGAAGACCGTGTAGTTGTTAAAACGAAATTTTGGAAGGGCATTACTTACGAAGCGATATATTCCTTTTCTTTTTCTCTTTCAAGCATGGCTTCAGCTTTTCTTGCGTTAATTTACTATTTACACGGGGTTATGTTCGAAAATCACTTAGTGCACAGTTAGTTTGAAAGTTAAGTATCTGTGCATCGAACTAATCACATTTTGTCCACGAGCCATTTCAGATGCTTTCCAAAACCTTGGTTGAATTATTCAGTTTTAAGTTTCGTGTTTCCTGCAAAATATAGAGGTAGAATTCGGCAAACTTCCCAATTCTGCACTCTTGCAATAATCCAAAATGTGGTGCAGTAAGTTGTTTTTCACTGCTAGTACAGCGACCTTCCCAGATAGATAAATTTCACGTTACATTCGCGATAAACAAGAAACCGCCATATATGATACTGAGGGACGCTTATCGAAGGAAGTGGCAAATAAAAAAAGCCGACACACGTCCTACGCGTTCACGATTTTTCGGTCAGCAAGCTATCCATTCCGCCAAAAGGAATCTTCTTGAGTGACGTAGAAACTTCACGTATTCCTGAAGCTCGCGGAAAAAAAAAATCTTTCTAGTAAACACTAGATAAGGTGACGGTCTGCCAACAGGTGGTAAAACGCTACTCTCACCTGAAAAATTCTTGTTTGAAGAAGCTATGTTTGCGATCCAGCGGCTGTTCCTTATCATGCGTGCAAAAAAAATCTACACGTGCAATGAAGCGCCCTTCATACTTGGGATGTTTTGGATCGGCAAGTGAGGAAGCATGAACGTGCATCAACACGTCGCTGTCCTCTGAACATCCCTACAATTATGCACGAACCTATCTATATTATTCGCATTACTCTGCAGTCTATACAAATATGAACTTGAAAGATATTTTCCAAATTTCGGTAAAGCGCGCCATACTGTAGCGTTTAATACGTCATTAAAAGTATTTCGGATACGCTGAAATGCAGTTCTCTCTCAACAAATTAATACTCTGTAGAAATGAAATGCCACAGATCTACGATCAGTGAAGCATGGTAAAGTTACAAGAGTGATATTGAGTTTCCTCGAGGCAGTGAACCTCCCTCGCACCTGTTGATTGTCACGAAATCGCCGCCCCATTAAAATCATTACCTTCTAAAAAAAATTCACCCGTTTTCGAGTTTTCATGAGTATATAACATGTCTTCTGGCAACCCACACGAACAAGACAGTAATACCACACATTTGCGCATACAGTAACAAATTGCATCCAAGGGATTTATTGAGCGATACCACTTCAAGCCACGTCCGAAAATAACAACTCTGAAAGGAAGAATGCTAATTTTAATTGAGCCATTAAAATGCCACTTGTAGAAGAAGTCACACTGTAATTAAAGCCTAAATCTATGCCATACTCAAACTGCTCGGAAGTCGCGCACGAGCGTGTTTGGGCACAGACAATTATTTGCAGACTGTATTACCCACATCCGTACGGTACGGTGACCAACCCGTGAAATCAAAGCGGACTGACAGTAATACCTCATCAAGCATTTCCCACTACCAACAGGTAGCTAATCAAAAACACGTATCTAATTAACCCTTTATTTAACGAATGCCTATATTTCAAGCTTAAATCACAACTGCCCATTCTGCACTGTAAAAAACAAGTGTGAATTTACACATAAATAATTTTTTGAAATTTCACATTTTATGTGTGTAATTTGTAAAAAGAACTACAGTACGTGTAACTGTACACAAATGGTCTTGATAATCCAGAAAGTACTACATATCTTTGGTGAAAACACGTGAATTTGTGGCTTAACAAATACAATGTTGGTGTTAATATATACACATTTTGAAGTACGATGTGTAAAAATTCACCCACTCACTATTAAAACCTTCATTTGTGTATTTTTACTGCTACGTAGTCGTCGTATGAACACCCAAGGTCAGAATAGTTGTACATCTTCAATTGTGTAATTTTACAATGACCGTGTGTGTATAAACTTGCATTACATTTTGGAGTATATGTAAACGTATATTTACACATACGTACAAATTTTCGGTAATTTTACATTTTTATGTGTAATTGGCTAAAATGAGTACAGTATTTGTAATTGTACACTAATGTTCAAGAATTAAAACATATTTACAAGTATTTGTATTAACATGCGATCCAGCGGTAGGGAGTATAACTACTTCGAACTCCTTTTGTGTGTTCAAAACGAAAACTTAACTCCCGCTGATGGAATATGCTGGATTTTGTATATAACTACCTATTCTATATCTGAAGTCAATTGTTACCCACAATTTGGAGATAACTTTTTATAACTCTGTTAAACTACCAAGTTGCAAAACTGAGTAAAATAACATGAAAATTGAAAAAATGAACGTACAAAGTATGTGAATTAACATGACGCAGTTGTAAAAGAGCATATGCTGACGGTAAAACTGCTTAGTGAAACAGTGTAAAATATATAGAAATTGTGAAATTACAATTACCGTGAATCTGAGGTTTTACTTTTTGACGTGACAACGTCTTAAATTAGGTTGCGGCTGGGAGTCACTTATGAAAAAGTGTAACGCTCGGTAACGTTACGATGAGTCACCGAACGAGAGAGAGGCCCGCCGAATGCCTTGCGTCTCTCTCCCACTCAACTATGATCGGTCTGCCGCGCGCGCAGCACTACGTTGTCACGTAAAATCTTCGCCCGTAAAACCGACTTTACAGGCAACCATTTTTGTTAGCGAGAAAATACACACATACAGTGGCGAAATTATAACTGCGATGTCTGTATAAATTTACTTGCCGTGGAGAAAGAAAATACACGAATGTGGCAATTTATTTTCTGCTACATGGTAATAGTAATTTTACGCCATTCTATGTAAAGTTAGTAGTACAAAGTATGTTATTTTACTAATTTGTAGGATAGATGTACTTGGACGTAGAGTAAAAAAACATTGAAATATGTAGGTATAAAATCACACCTACGTCAGTGGAGACACTGCTGCCACATACTTTTAGTGTAAAATTACACTTTTTTTTTACTGTGTGTGCTATATGCAAGATGCCGCAGAAGCAATTTGCTATTTATAATACATGACCTCGGGATTCAAAAACGCAAAATCAGTTCCAGGAAGAACGCGTGACAAACCTTATCGACATTGAAGCCTCGTTTCCACTACGTTGGTATCTTTAGAATGTCGCAAAATCACCGCCGACGATAGTGTAGTCGCTCGAAGTACCTTCCTTGACCGGCGTGAAGTGTTGACACAGCACGCGCCGACAGATAACTTCCAAGCGCTAATCAAAGAAATATCTCCCGAAAACCTGTAGCAATTTTTTTAATACCCAGGGAAAAAGCACGCTCTCATAAGATTTCCCATCGCCACCCGTTATTCGAAGTAACATCAAACAAGAAAAGCAGGTGCAGAATTGGACCACGAGATTAGTTGCACGTTCTCATCTCGCAACGCAATTATCCTAAACTAGCTATCAGTAAATGAATCACGAAAGCCGCTGGGAGCCCCANAGTTGCACGTTCTCATCTCGCAACGCAATTATCCTAAACTAGCTATCAGTAAATGAATCACGAAAGCCGCTGGGAGCCCCAAGATTAACTGATCATGTCGACAAGACTACCAAGTCAAATGGCAACAATGTGTTTGCACCAGACAAGTTGCTAACGAATGCAGCAAGAACGACGCCAAGATGTTCGAGAAAGTACACACAGAAAAATCTAAAACATTCTTTAATCCGCTTGCTTGGTAATACCAGGCCATTCTGATTAAGCGAGAGGGTGAGTAAATTGGATCAATAATTCAATGCACACAAAAACACAATCAGTCGTTTATTTAAGCTGTCTGCACAGTTATACAAAGGCCTTACAGAAGCCCCGACAAAATTTTTTTCATCATACTTTTGTGGTCCATTTCGTGCACAGTTGTAAATTCAACCCGATGGCAGAAATGGTCATCACTGAATTACCTTTCGGCTGAAGAGCAGAAAACTGAAGCACGGTATTCAACCATAAATAACTTTCCGAAATCGTTCTATCGTGAATTTGCATCGAAATATTTGACAAATACTGCGATAGTATCTCCCGCCACACCACAACGTTCACTTCCTCCATTTTGTTTAAAGAATTTCCATAAAAANCAAATACTGCGATAGTATCTCCCGCCACACCACAACGTTCACTTCCTCCATTTTGTTTAAAGAATTTCCATAAAAAAATTTTTTTACATCGGTACGAGACCAGATAAAAGAGTAGACTAGATGCACGAAGACGGCTGGGAACGTTGTACCTGGCGAGTAAATATGGCACGCCTAACAGTTTTCAGTCAAGGCAGTGGTCGACAAAGCAACCGAAAAAAAAATTAAGGTATAACCACAGACTAAAGCTTAAGCTGTAAGTCAATTTATTATCGCCCGCGCCTCGGTTCTAGTCGTGAACTCCCTTGACTTGGGGAACCGCCATAATCCCACATTTCCACACAGGAATTAAACCCACCAAANCAAATACTGCGATAGTATCTCCCGCCACACCACAACGTTCACTTCCTCCATTTTGTTTAAAGAATTTCCATAAAAACATTTTTTTACATCGGTACGAGACCAGATAAAAGAGTAGACTAGATGCACGAAGACGGCTGGGAACGTTGTACCTGGCGAGTAAATATGGCACGCCTAACAGTTTTCAGTCAAGGCAGTGGTCGACAAAGCAACCGAAAAAAAAAAAAAATTAAGGTATAACCACAGACTAAAGCTTAAGCTGTAAGTCAATTTATTATCGCCCGCGCCTCGTTTCTAGTCGTGAACTCCCTTGACTTGGGGAACCGCCATAATCCCACATTTCCACACAGGAATTAAACCCACCAAATCTGTGAGACAATCTTGGGACGAACACACGCTCGATCTCTCGACTCTTTTCGCAAGTGTGTCGGAANATCTGTGAGACAATCTTGGGACGAACACACGCTCGATCTCTCGACTCTTTTCGCAAGTGTGTCGGAAAGATTAAAGAGGGAAATTAACCCTACAAACTATTTGACTCGTGCTGACACCGTTAAAGATCGGCGTCGCCACTATATCGGATTCTGCAATCCCCTGCCGATTTAACTATTTGTGAAGTAAAATTTTAAAAAATGCTGCTACAGAAGTTTAGCTATTTGCCTTACTCTGCAATACAGACAGTGCAGCACCTCGACAGCATATCTGTCGTGTCTACTACCAGATCCAAACTTGGTTAGGGAAAGATTTAGAACCCGAGGAATGTGGGTGGATATTGCAAAACGAAATCCTGGAACCCACAAAAACATTATTACCACCAGCACCAGAAGAACTACTCAGTACGATCTTCTGCAATTGCAAGACTGTGGTGCGAGTTGTGTATGTAGAAAAGTAGGGTTGCAATGCTCCTCAGTTTGTGGCCACTGTAACGGACAAGCACGCCTCAACGCTTCATCATATCCAAATGATCTTTATGAAGAAAGTGAATATGTACCTGAGGTCCTTGAAGCTTCAGAGCCGAATATAACAGACAACGAGGATGATGATAACGAACTGGAAATTCAATTTGGGCGACCAGAAGAGGAAGACGATGAACAAGAGGAATATTAAGCTGCATGCTTGCTATTGATTATCAGAGTAACAAAAACCAATCCGCCTTACATTTCAACTTAAATAAATTGTAATAGATTTAGGATAAACTTATAATAAATAAAAATTTAATTTAAATTATTATTTCAAGATCTTATTATTAATTAATTAAATATTATCAAATTAATGTCTTAATTATAAATAAGTAAATAATTTAAGTTTCTCAATAATTATAATATTTTAAGTAAGTAATTAATTTTATAAAATGTACTATGCATTGGATTCCACAGTTGACATAACATTATCCTATACACGGATAGGCGCTTCCCACCCATCGCGCTCTATCTCGAGAACGGTTAATTATATACAATATCGCCTAAGACCAAATTTGTAGAGAATTTTATGCTCTACAAGTTTTGTAATAACTTCAAACATCATTTAAAGCATAGGAAACAAGATATTTTCCAAAAAAAAACTGATTTTCGCGACCTTTGACCTTGAATATCTTGCGGACACGAGATTCTATGAGACTTTTGAGTTTACTTTTAGAATGTTAAAACAAAGATTTATGCAAATTTTCGGCTTTCTGACTTTCATTCCTAGGTTAAATTCCTTTTTGACTGGACCATTACGCCACCAGCTATTTTCCGAGTCAAGAGTCCTACAAGCGCGCAATGTGCTCAACTGGCGTGCAGTCTTTCCGTCGGCGACTCGCCTGAACGAGACATTGAGCGTCGACCCTTATTTTAATGGTGCGCGGGTAAGATATAATTTATGATGCTTGTCTAAAGCCAACTCTGAACTTTTTGCAACAAAAAATTAGCACCAGCTAAAGCCGATTCTAAAACATCAGTCTAGCAATTTTCACGCCCAAAAAATAATGCTTGGAGTTGAAAAAATTAAAACTTGACTCTGGGCACGAATCGTTTCTTAATTGGGTTTAGACACCGGTGCAAAATATTTAACCGTTTCTTAATCAACCGATTTATACAAAACTTTTTCAACGCACTTCACGCGCAAGCCAGCAGCCTGGTTAAGATCATGTTGCACGTCTGAGGCGTAAAAGCGTGAAAACGCTAGAGGCGACCGAGACATGCACATCAACTCTCTCATCGCCTCTACGCGCAACGCACTGTACTAACATGCAATCTTGCCGTCGATAACGCGCCTCAGACACTTCCAGCGGAGACCCTGCCATTTTATGACTTAATAATAAAAATAAAGGTTTGATGCACGTCCATACTCCTTTTTTAATGTTTTGTGCCGGAATGTTCATGCCTAAATGTGACCGTGAAAACACCTGTCTGAGCCATTTTCACTATCACAAAAACATGCTTTAGAGAGAAATGGAGACGCTGAAAAACGTATACAGGCGCGTAACGTTTCTTAAATACTACTCGTAAGCAGACTTCACTCAAACACGTTGGACTGTTTTATAATAAAACGTTTTCTGCTGGAACTCTGCACACAGTTCGGATGCCTACCCAGGCGGCCATAAAAACATTTAAACGTCATTTTCAGACTGCCACGTTGCAGTAAAATGCATGCGGCCGCGCGTCTGCGCAAGTTCGGCGGGCTGTCGCGGACACACAGGTGCGTTACGCGAACGCGCACGTGGAAGTACGAAATCAATACCCCGGTGCCGAAGAAGTGGAGCGGCGAGGCTGCCGCTGCGCCGCGCAGCCACGATGATTTGCGGGCCACCGCGTCCTATCGCAATCGTCAGCGCCGGGGCGATAAGGTGGGCAAACAATGGCTGTCGTCGTACTGTAGGGTGAGTGCGTGACCTAGTCACGAGTGCAAGATGCAGGCCGAGGTGGCACCGGGGCCGTTCGGGACACGCGCTCTGTCCTCTCCCACAATTCTGCACGAAAATGCCAGGCAGTGTCCAATTTTACCAGTCGAATAACTTTCGTAACTCAAGTTACGAGGACTGCCTAGTAAGCCTGTAAAATTAGTGTTTGTGCGTACTGGAGCATGTACTAGTGGGAGTGCGGCACGTCGTCGATGTGCTGACGTACCGCTTCAAACTGAACAGTGCGCACGAACAGGGAATGGCCAGCATTACACATGTGTCTCTGAAGCATGGAAAGCAGTCCCCTTTCTGATGCGGACTTTGTAGGCGACGTAGTATACGGCGAAAATAAGTTTTCAAACCCCGACATTCACAGGCTCATCTCCTTTAATATTCTGTTTAGGTATACGATGTCCTATATATTTACTACTTTATTTTTCATAAGCAATTACCTCCCGTAGTTTGGGCGTTTAATTTCCGAACAGACTGTATATACACATACATACACATGCAGTCACCACTTGTTACTTTTATCGTCTTAAACATATGCAATTATTTAAGATAAATAGTGAAAATAGAAATTTCCTGCGTAGTTTCCTTGTAGACAAGGAGAAAATTAAACAGTGGCATCCGTAGTTTGATCCACTGCTTTTCGTCGAGAGTAATAACATTGAGTAAAGATATACCTAGAGTGGACTTCCCCAGGTTAGAGTAGCTGACACTCCAGCAGGTAAGAATCTGTAGTTCTTGGTATGAACACTACGTAGCGCTAGTCCATTTTCATGGCGGCTGCTTGGGGAAGTCGGCAGCGTTGCCACTGTGACATCTACCCTCTCACACCCATGCTCCCTCCCATCTCTGTCGCTCCCAGACCAAACTCCGCAACAGTAGAATGTGTTCCGGATGTCTGCTATACCCACGAAACTGGGACAAACAAGATGGCCGACACCCCAGTAGTTATCTCAAGCCATGCATGTCCGTTTGCGAATTAATAATTTTAATGAATAAAAACAGGGAGAAAATAGTTTATAATACCGAGTAAGAAATAGTTCGTATGGAAGATATTACACTGTGCGAACGAATGCGGTGTGCTATCCCTTTGGTGTAATGTTATAGACTCGGATAAGCTTTATTTGCATGACAGGGAGGAACGTCGTGGAAGTAGAACTTAAACAGGGCTTCAGAAAAGTGTAAAGTAACCATGAATGGACTATACCAGCTGCTATGGCGGTTCATGATACTTGTCGCCCTGTGTGACTGAATTTTGTACAAGGCTTTGCAATATAACCTATCCTGCAGGTTCCATGCCAATTTTCGTTCTTGGCCAAACACGATGCATTTTCAACGCCCGAATTACTTGATACCAGAAACCAACAATACCTTTCTCTCGATTATCCCTTCAAATTGCTTTTGAATAGGACAAAAACTGTACTACCGATGATAACAGTTAAAACTGTTTAAAAGCATGTTCAAGACTCAAAACAAAGAAATTAATGGGAAATGCTATATTAGAATTGCTAAATAAGTATTGGCACAGCGGAGCCCTCGTACTGTTCGGTCGTGTCGACAGCATGCAACACAAGGAAATGTACATGCAGTGCAGTATTTGTTTCGTTACTACGAGTTGTTTACCAGTCAGTCTGACAACAGTGCTGACAACATAGGACCAAAGAAAGGAGAACCACAATCTCCGTTCGAGAGAACGTTGTGTTCCTGAACTCGCAAGGCAAAAGTTACAGAGATCTGTAGAATGCTTCCTGTCAGCTTCTCCACCGTACGATCTATAATACACAAATATAATGTACAAGGATCTACACGAAACAAACACAGATCAGGGCGCCCACGAATACTCTCACATCGAGTGTCACCGTATCATACATTTAGTCCAAAATGAATCTACAAGAAGTGCTGCCTCGTTAGCTGCGGACGTCGCAACAACATATAACGAGACGGTTAAGTGCACAGACAGTACGGGATGTCTTGAACAGTGCCGATATTCATGGCAGATCCCCCCCCAAAAGAAGCCATATATTTCGGAGGTGGACAGGAAGAAACGCCTTGCGTTTGCCAAGGAATATTGTGGAAAGCCACTGGAATTCTGGGACACTTGTCATTCTCAGACGAGTCCAAGTTCAACGTGTTTGATTCTGACTGACGAAAGAAAGGGTGGCGAAAACCTAGCACCAAATTACACCAACACACACTGCCAACAGTAACGCATGGTGGTGGACATGTTATGGTTCGGGGGTGCATGGCATCCTCGGTAGTTCTAAATCTGGCCTTTATTGAAGGAAATATGGATCAGTATAAATCTATTGGTGTGTTGCGGGATAATTTGTCCAACAGTGTACACTAGCTTGGCCTGGACGGGGTCTTCCGTTTCCAGCAGGATAACGACCCCAAACACACTGCTTTAAAAACTCGCGAGTGGCTACTGTATAATGTCCCCAAATCTTACTCCATCAGAGCCCAGATTTGAATCCTGCTAAACATTTGTGGGATCATCTTGGAAGGGATAAAGCCAAGCGCCGCCCATCTGGCAAAGAAGAGTTTAAGAGGTTTCTCGAGAATGAATGGTCGTATATTGCCCCTGAAACGACGAAAAAGTAGGTTAATTCAATGCCGAAACGTCTGGAAGCTGTCTTACGTGCTAATGACTTGCATACACGACACAAGCTGAAGCACAGAGACCTACAGTGTGTAGTGGTATACTTATGTTGCAGTGAGAAAGTGGTTTGTTTTGTGTAACTACTTATTTTGTGTTGTTGCTGTGATTTCAATGCAATATATTTTGTTGTACATTACAGTAAGGAATACACATTTTCTTTTTCGTTTCCTTTATACACATATTACGGGGAAAACAGTAGGTGTGCCAATACTTTTTGGAGCAAGTGTATGTAAAGAGTTGTTCTGTTCTGGTAACAGTGCTAGGGTCGTGGTCTACATAACAACGGTTTGTTAATGGCATCTAGTTCCGAGGTTTGCCGCACTTTTTATTCAGTTTTAATTGTGGGCCATAATTAAGTTACGAAACATTTGCATTACACG
The DNA here is from genome assembly GCA_002778355.1 of Clitarchus hookeri. NCBI lineage: Eukaryota > Metazoa > Arthropoda > Insecta > Phasmatodea > Phasmatidae > Clitarchus > Clitarchus hookeri. Next base: position 49,151 of record NQII01002919.1, on the reverse strand, counting down.
AACTGATAACCACGAAGACACTTGAAAACATAATCTGGTGACTACGCATTACCACTTTCATAGGTTGTAATGTAAGTACATACATCAATATCCATTCAACGCTGTTCTAATTGCCAGTAGTCAAACAATAAATATCTACCAGTTTAATAATAAAAATTACTGGCTACCTGTTTTACAAGTGAGGTCCATTGTTGTATGAACACGTAATCATATGGGCACGCAGTGTGTNTAGTTGTATGAACACGTAATCATATGGGCACGCAGTGTGTGCCTCAAGCTAGCATGCCAACTTCTATGCATGCTCACTTAGCGACTGGTATACCGGCCCGTGCATCACTTACAAAGCTTGTTCAAGAGTAAGTACAGCAGCAAGTATCTCGTGATATCGGTTCGAACATCACATAGACAANTCACTTACAAAGCTTGTTCAAGAGTAAGTACAGCAGCAAGTATCTCGTGATATCGGTTCGAACATCACATAGACAATCTGCACGTCACGTTTCAACAAGATTACTACTAGCAAAGGATCCTCCAGTGTCGATCAGTCGTGCTTTGAAAACAGACAAAGCGAGAATGATTTGGAACTTGCTCTCGTTAGCATCCATTGCAAAGCCAACCTGAAGATTCTCAAGCGACTTTAGTCCGCGTCGTGTACCCTCGATATTGCGATGAGACAGCAAACCATTTTAAGAATAAAGTCGCTGTTCCTATTNTTTAGTCCGCGTCGTGTACCCTCGATATTGCGATGAGACAGCAAACCATTTTAAGAATAAAGTCGCTGTTCCTATTGCAAAAGCTGGATCGGTGAACATCCACAGTTAAAACCAGGTACGTCAAACCATTCTGTAACAACAGTAGTCGCAGTTGTACACTTTCAGTAGTGCCAAATGGCGATAACATAGGAGACAAATTTGTATACTAGCTCGACACGGTACCGCTCGTCCATTGTTTACAAATCTGTGCTGGTGTCATCGAAGGTTTGTGCTAAATGCAGATGCGCACAGTTTTGCAGACGTACANGATTGTTTACAAATCTGTGCTGGTGTCATCGAAGGTTTGTGCTAAATGCAGATGCGCACAGTTTTGCAGACGTACATATGAAGTGACGTTCTACAAACTTTACTTTAAAACGCAGCTTATACGAAGGAATCATTCTTGGCGTCTTCATTCAAAAGAGTAATTCCAAAGATGCAGTACACTCACTGTCCACGCAGTCCTCTCTCACATCGATGCTTGATCGTAGTAAATGTAAATTCCCACGAATGTAATGGGAAAGCGATTATTCGTTAGAATAATATTCCCAGCGTATGTAACATTCTACCCAGCATCAGTTTTGTCAGGCCGGCACAGAGATAATGATGCCCAGACGGCACTAAAGCGGTAGAAGATCTGTAATTGAATCATTCACGCTCAAGTACCCTTTCCACGGAATACGCTCGCCAAATTCTGAAATTCAGAAGAAAAATTACCCGAAAATAGCAAGGTCAAAAGTAAAATGCAAGTGCCAGAAATTTTTGACGGGCTTAGGAAGTGTAGATCTCTGTGAGGTCGAAACAAAACTAGCAAATTTCCGTTTCTGATCACCTGTTCAAAAGTCGACCATACAAGAGTAGCCGTTCAATCGCCATTCGGCAGGCCGGCCCCCCAACAACTTGACCCGTTCTCCGACAGTAAAACAGAAACACTCCTACAATTGGATTCCCTACAGCACACATTACCTTAAACAACCAGGTTGAACTCATTGTTCCATGTCCTGAACTACGACTAAATGAGGCACATGTATGATATAGGCTGTTCACGGTAAAATGAGCACTTTTTAGGCCCGAGTTACTTTTACCTTTCAGCCATTTCTTATCCTTTAAGCACCTTTTTAAATAAATATTGCCATGTAAGTAAGAAACTCAGAGTAGAGTGTGTATTTCACCGCACTCGGAAGTTAACGTCTAAGGTTATAATGAAACGTATTTATTAACTATTATTCCAAACGAGAAGGCTTTCAAAAGTGTTCACTTTACCGTGAATAGCCCATAACCTGTTTTTATAAGCCAAGCAGTTCTGCGCTACATGCTTAGATCCCAATGGTGGCTCACATTCTGCACGGATTACACGGCAGATAGCCATTTTCACAATGTGCACAGTTATCTCAGTGCAACCGTTTTGTTGTGGTTATTTCCGAACTACGGATTTCGCATTCTGCTGCTGTGTGGAGCAATTCATAATTTTATATTGGTGGCAAACACTTTTAAAACCTTTATTCAACACATTTAATGTCATGTCAAACGAATTACAACCACTTAAACTCCATAGTTTTGCGATATATCAAGTCCCCAACTTGACTCACAATCGGTCAACGAAACCAACTCGCAGAAATTGGACAAAATTTATACTAAAAAAAACTGTAGAAATCTAAAGAACAGTCCTGAAGAACACTAATATACGCATTTATTTTAAAATAATAGCTGACATACGCCATTTTTTAATAATCAATTTCCCCGCGCTTAAAATTACGATTACACGTAGTAGTCTGAAACTATCGCGTATTAATTCACCTCGCCAACTAAACTTACTGCTTACAGATCTCGTGAAATGTGTTAACTGTCTGGCCTGCCATAGTAACGTGAACAAACCATGCGATAGGAACATAATACTACGCAGCTTAAGCTCCTAAACCTGAATACCGCCGCANATAGTAACGTGAACAAACCATGCGATAGGAACATAATACTACGCAGCTTAAGCTCCTAAACCTGAATACCGCCGCACATTGTAGGAATACCTGGTACCTACATTAAGGGGCTAACAAAACATGTGTGTTGCGAGTACGCAGGAACACTGATAATTCATGATCGATGGTACCACAGACTAAACGATTATCGCCTCTTTAAAAGGACTATGCGTAGTCTTAAGGCGTGAACTGCATTTCCACTCATTTTGTATGGTAGCCATTCACGGTGGAACGTACTGCAGTTAAGTTTACGAACCTTTGCGTTGCCAGGGGTGTGCACGCAAAGGTGCACTCAAATTTGGGCATCCCCGTAGTCCGAAACAACATCTAAAAAAAAAAAAAAACTGTTCTTNATAGTAACGTGAACAAACCATGCGATAGGAACATAATACTACGCAGCTTAAGCTCCTAAACCTGAATACCGCCGCATATTGTAGGAATACCTGGTACCTACATTAAGGGGATAACAAAACACGTGTGTTGCGAGTACGCAGGAACACTGATAATTCATGATCGATGGTACCACAGACTAAACGATTATCGCCGCTTTAAAAGGACTATGCGTAGTCTTAAGGCGTGAACTGCATTTCCACTCATTTTGTATGGTAGCCATTCACGGTGGAACGTACTGCAGTTAAGTTTGCGAACCTTCGCGTTGCCAGGGGTGTACACGCAAAGGTGCACTCAAATTTGGGCATCCCCGTAGTCCGAAACAACATCTAAAAAAAAAAAAACTGTTCTTGATAGGCGCTTTAATGTAATTCGCCAACTAGTAAGACAGGCAGAAAATAAGCATACCCGGCTAGTTCATCGCTATATGCCGCACGACAAACTTGAAACGTCGGAAAGTCATGTGTCCCATCCACGCGAAGATTTACGGTCAAACTATACGTGCTAACCACGCACGNCAACGCACAAAAAAAAAACGGTGCATCAGAAACGAAAACCGGCCCACGCAAAGTACCCGAGTGTGTAACCAAATACAGCTGGTGCATTATGAAGTGTCTGGTTTCTGAATGCAAGAAATCCGCGGAGAGTAGTAAATAATTTCAATACGCTGTTTCCGTTGTAGTTTTGAAACGAAACCAACGTCACAAGACNTGTTTCCGTTGTAGTTTTGAAACGAAACCAACGTCACAAGACACGCAGGTCCGAGGGACATCTAAATTACGCGGTTGACCACTGTCACAATCCGGCACAACTTTCCATGAAATAAAATCACCCGCACCATGGATTTGGCGAGCTTTTGGAGCAGACGCAGGCTGCGTCATCCAGCGCACGTTGCGCCCAGCAAGCAGATTAAATGGCTGCAGCTGTGACGCATTTCTTGATGAATCACCTACGCCGAACACAGCACGATGATATACTCTTGCTTATCTCTTCGACTAACTGTACTCGATAACTGACAACAAACAGCTCACGGCCCCGCAATGACTGTTTAAATTTAGAGATTGTATTTAAGAAAATTCCTTAATTTACATGCTGGCAACATCACTGCCAATAATTAACTCTGGTACAGTGTGCACTGAAAACATGCGGGTGTTTAAAATATACCTTACCTTCCGTAATCGAAAGTATTCCTTATCGTCTATAATCAAGTGTGTCTTNACATGCGGGTGTTTAAAATATACCTTACCTTCCGTAATCGAAAGTATTCCTTATCGTCTATAATCAAGTGTGTCTTAAAAAAGGTACTATTTTTCCTTTAATTCAGGCTTTGTATTTCCGGCAACTCGGTATTTTCGACAACTAATCATAAACGTAAATGCAACCTTTTTCGGAATGACCCGACATATTTACAACCTATTCGTGAAACGGCACCATTTAAATACAAAACACAGGACACCCGTTCTTAATATTAACATAAGGGGTTTAAATAAAAAATTGAAAATAGCAGTCAGTCAATATTCTCTAGAATCAACTCACAGATTTTAATTGCCAGCAAAGAGGGGCATAGCGAAAAGCATACAATCATGCAGGCCTTAGATTACAATACTTTAACAGTGTACGTATGTAACAAAGAAAGTAATTAAAAGAAAACATTTGAAGTTAATTGCTCTTTCGAGCAAAAAAAATCCTGTTTGGTAAATGGTGCAAAACAAATACAACTTATTCAATTATATCATTTCTGCGTAGGTATGAGCTGATAACAGCTGTCAGTATTACTTTCAAATATTTATCCATATAATAAAATGCAATAACCTTTACGCTCAACAAAACATTTAACCTACAAGTGTAATAAAAATGTCAAATTATCTTAATTCTGCTAATTATACTGCTGGGCAACAAAAATAAATGTGCATGAAGGATTCTTAGGAGACACTTCTGGGTGTGGTTTTTATCAGACTGGTGGAGTAGAATCAAATATCATACAATGGCAAATTACGTAAAATTGAAAAAGAGTACAAAAAATACTTTTCTAGAAAGAGTAAAAAAAAACTGAAATACAAAAAATTTAAGTACTGTGCTTAGTGATTAAATTGTCATAAGTTTGATTAGCAGTTTGGTGCAAAATATCAATTTACTACAGTACAATTTGAATAGTCAACTTTTAAAACTTCTGTATACATTTAAACATTATCTAGATCATACCAAAGTACCTCTCCGTAAAATGTTTTTCACATCCAGTGACAGATACAAGCCAACAATCAGCGTAGGAAATTTTAATGTTATGGGAATGAAGAAACTAATAACTTTCTTGTCCTATGTAAAGTAGTTCACTGCATACTCCATTCACAAGCATAAACTATTTTCACAAACTTAACAAACGAAATTATTCTCAAGGTTTGAAAAATTGTACTAGATTGATAAAAGTTTTATGGCAGTATCAGCCCAAACTGCACAGATAAAAAGTATAGGCTTTGAGATAACTACATTTCAGGTAAATTTTGACAGCTACAAAACTGAATCCATTCTACCAGCAATCACTCAAGAAATGGAAAAAAGTTTGAAGGGATGAGGGGGACAGTTATATCCATTCCCTAAATCAAACTACTCCAAAAATTTTTCTAGACAAGCTACCAGAAACTAAGTAAACACTCTCCAGTTAAGAAAAAATCTGCAGTAAGTGCTAATAATAAATACAAAAACTATTTTACTTCCAATCATTTTTTTAAACTGGTCTCTACTTGCACATTTCTGAAAGATAACCATTGTNATACAAAAACTATTTTACTTCCAATCATTTTTTTAAACTGGTCTCTACTTGCACATTTCTGAAAGATAACCATTGTGGGTATTAAAAACTTTTTATTATAAGGAAAAACCAAGAAGACAATACAGAAAAGCTTACCTACAAAAGTGTATCACCATAATAAGGATGTAACAGCATTATTCCATTTTGTATGGAAAAACAGAACAGGATAAAAATTGCAGTACATATTAACATATAACTGCACATGCAGTGAAACTAATTTTTTTTACAAAATGTATGCAATTTAGTTTTCCAACAGGTTTTCCTTCTCAATCCACTTCCACAACTGACACTATAATGAAAGGGCGTATCTCCAACATTTTGGTTAATGGCATGACACACAGGTGAACAAAATGATGTCTTGTACTAAACACAAATGTCTCTTAAAAATACAGAGAAAAATTTTATTTCAAATACTTCATGTCTTCATTTTTTTTTTTTGATAAAGGCTTGATTGAAAATGTTTTGTACAAACACAAAATTTTACAATTATCTTACAACTTTCAAAAATAACACGCTACTCTGCACCCACCACACAAAATACTACTATGACTACCAAAAGGTTGCCTACAACTGCCTTCATATCACACACCACCTTCACTGTCAAATTTGTCTTCAATGTACCACAACTTTTGGCTCATTACAAGGCAGTTCATCATAATTTTTATAATGCAGAGAGAAAGAAAAGTACAATTAACAACCAGCAGCCAATACGGCCAAACAAATATCTCTTAACTGCTCAACAGAAAAATTTACTTTCATTGCATAATTTACCATGAAAAAAAAATTATTGTCTACATGCAAAACTGCAGAAGAATGCAGTTTTTCACACGCCCTATGCTAAACTGTGTGTAAATTGGCAAGTACAATATAAATGCATTCTCAAAAAATTTGAACTCAACAATTTATACTGCACTATCATTCGTTTTTAAATGCTTAAAGTCTGGTCTGACAGTAGCATGGTTTAATGATAAGCTTATCAGAGGTAAAGATAAGTTACTCATCTCCATTTAGTCAGCAAACATTTTTATCAACAGCATGCTACTACTGCACAAGAACAAAANAAAGATAAGTTACTCATCTCCATTTAGTCAGCAAACATTTTTATCAACAGCATGCTACTACTGCACAAGAACAAAAGTTAAAGCCCAAAATCACACAGAAAACAAATTTTTAAGTTGTAAAGCAGGCATGTGTAGACAATACTATGCAAGGAAACACTTATAAAAAAATATAAGTTCCACATTTAGGCTCTAGCGGTTTCTTTCCATCTAAACTACTACTTTCATGCAGAACATAATTTAATACTCTTCTCAAGACAAACTTAGAAAATGTAATTTCTTCAGAGTTCATTATTTTACCATGACCCTAACATTTTAAATACAAATTTTACTTGCTTTGTCATGAACTTCTGTAATTTTTTTTAGCTGCTGCTCACTTTGCAGCCAAAGCACGTTTCTTACAATCAGCTTCTGACATTGTCATTGAGAAATCTTGCTAGGCTTCCGATGCATTGAAGACACACGTTGTACTGTGGTACTTCTTGGCCTTCTGAGCTAACAGTATCATATCTGTGAGGAAATTTCCACCAACAAATTCCTTGGCACCAGCATTACAGTGAAACCAAATTAGTACTTTGTGCAAACAATGTCTTATCTTATGCAACTTTCTATAGGCATCGCTGGAATATCATCAAGCATATCTACTTTTAGTGTTGTGCGGTTCTGTTGTACTCTGTCTCGTATAACTTGGGAAGATAATGACATTCAGTGGCAACTAGACGTATACGAAACATGCCATTTAAAAATCATGATCAGCTGATGCATTAAAAAATGAAAATATATATTATGTTGGCTATTCTAACTGCACTGCTGATGCACGTCAGACAAGCAGAAAATATGTGGGAAAAAGAAAGAATTCCTAGATTAATTAATACATTTTATTTTACGTGGTCACAAAACAGCTGCTGTTAGTGTTGCAAACTAAACTTAGTACTAAGTAGTAATGTATAGGTGTTCAAAATGAAACGCAAATTAAAATGGTTCGTATTCATATCAAAGACAACTTCAAACATTGGGAATTATTTNTGGTGTTCAAAATGAAACGCAAATTAAAATGGTTCGTATTCATATCAAAGACAACTTCAAACATTGGGAATTATTTTTATGTCATATCCCCACTCAACATGCCATCCATACATGCTTAATATCAATTCCAAAATAGAAATATTGCAGGGTATTGTTTAATTATTATTCAAATAACTTGACAAAATATATTTCAACTTGTGTCATTTCTAGTCGGTAGTAGGAGAAAAGTGAACTTTTAAAACAACAGGATCAAGAGGCGTGTGCTGCTACCTGTTGATGAACACGCTCGGATCACAACACGCCCTGCCACACCATCTGTTAGCAAGCTCCCGAAACACTACCAGCCTGAAAAAAATAGCTTTCTTGTGTAAAATAACGAATCTCTTTTGTTCTTTTCATGCTTCCTTTCTGTACTGTATTAATAAAACGAAGAAAGTGGGACGCACGTGGGTAGTTTTTAANTAACAAATCTCGTTTGTTCTTTTCATGCTTCCTTTCTGTACTGTATTAATAAAACGAAGAAAGTGGGACGCACGTGGGTAGTTTTTAAGCAATTCTTACATTATTCCAACTCAAGTTGTTTGGTATAAGCATTAGCAGAAAAACTGTATTGCAAAAGTCGTTGGCGAGTTGCTTGTTGGCGAATGAAAGTGCGCTGTCAAGCAAGTTCCCCGAATTACTTTTATTTCTAGTCTTGAAATATTAGCTGTAACGTCGAAAGTGTGACAAGAACTACAATTAGTCTCCCAAATTAGCTGTCTGTAATAAATTAAAAAAGAGTTTAATTATATTATTCTTTTGCAAAATTTTCTATTTTAAATTTTATAACATACAAATTTTTNTCGCTGTCTGTAGTAAATTAAAAAAGAGTTTAATTATATTATTCTTTTGCAAAATTTTCTATTTTAAATTTTATAACATACAAATTTTTTAGACAGATGAAAGTCTATAAATAAGATACCTTAAAATTTGTTTACCAATACAATGGCAAGTGGATTAGCTGACAGTTTAACAAAAAAAAAACAGCCANTAAGATACCTTAAAATTTGTTTACCAATACAATGGCAAGTGGATTAGCTGACAGTTTAACAAAAAAAAAACAGCCACCACTTGACGCACCAGCTGATGGCAAAATGAGACAAACTAAAAATATTGGTGTAACTTTCGTCGAACTGTCATAATCTTGCCAAGTTGCACGAGACAAAGAGTAGTTATGCCATTCAAAACTGTATCAAGCAATTTTCTTTTCACGCTCAACACCAACATTCATTTTTAGTACTACGGTAGGATCTAANATTCAAAACTGTATCAAGCAATTTTCTTTTCACGCTCAACACCAACATTCATTTTTAGTACTACGGTAGGATCTAACTTTCAGCATACATTTTTCCTGACATTAAGTGGTAAATAGGGAGAAAAATTGTTTAGCAGATTTTTAGTTTTCCAGCCATAATTTTTGTAAATACTTGAAGACACTACATTTATTAATTAGTTATTAATCAACATACTAATTACTAACAATGCCTCAGCCTCTTGGAACATCACTTAGTATACGTATGAAAACAATGTATGGTTGTTTCCATCTAGCACTTGTCATATCTAAAGCAACAAAATCAGCATTGGAGCTAGATGCTGAGTTACAGAAACTCCCTCAGGATACCTAATGCATTAAATCTGCAGCCAACTAGAAAACGCTCCATGTTTAGAGAATAATAACCACTCTTGCAATTGCCAATGAAGTGTTACTGAATCAAAAGTGTGGGGGACACAGAACTATTTCAGTTCAAATATGTTCGCCATCGCACACAGTTACACTGGCCCCAACCTTGTTCCTATTGCAGTCACTCCTTATTTAAAAAAAACAGCTTGTGTAAGTACATCGGGACGACTTTTCTTCTGTTGTGCTTTCATTCGTGCTGTACAACATGATTATAATAGTGGTAAATACAAGTACATAAGAGTTGAATAAGTTTCATATTTAGCTGTATCACACANATACAACATGATTATAATAGTGGTAAATACAAGTACATAAGAGTTGAATAAGTTTCATATTTAGCTGTATCACACAAGTGGAATAACAAAAAAAGCAATTTTACTATTCCTGTAGAACTCAACTTCACTGCATAGTTTCCCAAACAGAAGTCAAAATGAAAATGTGAAATATTAAAATTTGTAAACCAGCAGAGAGGACACAGAACGACGAAAAACTGTGATTGTTCTTCCAGTGTCTCGCCGGAAAAAGGAGACAGAATCCAGACCCCAAAACATTGCAAAGACTTCAAATTAATTTTTTGTTATTAAAATTTGTATTGGAAAAAGAATAAAAAAAATTGTACTTACAAAAGCAATCATTCCTCACTGCTTACATTCAATTTTCCATGCATTCTCCAAATGTTTGCCCACAATAATAAAACAGTTTTATTTCTTAAGAATGCTTAGTTGACATATGAAACTACTGAAGAGCAAAGTAATTGCAATCCCAACCTTCAAAAGTNTTATTTCTTAAGAATGCTTAGTTGACATATGAAACTACTGAAGAGCAAAGTAATTGCAATCCCAACCTTCAAAAGTGAAATTTACATATGCACATACATAGCAGATAACTTGTACTTTTAATATGCCTATTAATAAAATTGCATAATGCTTACATGAGCTGCCCAAAAGTGAAAAGTTGGGTACCATTTTCCCAATTTATTTGAAATGCTCAGACAGAAACCACTTGATAAATTATACTGACTTACCAAATCTGGAATAAATTTTCAATATTATGTGAAATAGCTTGGAACAAAATGCAGTAGCATAAATATTTTGCACAAAAGATGGCACTACATTTCCCATAACTGGCACTCATTCTCCACGACCTACCTTACATGCACTTTTGATGACACTGGCAAGATCAACAAATGCTGAACTGGTATTCTATATTTCCATGAATTAATGTCAAACTACAAAACTGAGTAATGACTACACATTTGCAACAGCAAAAATTCTGTACAAAAATTTTGTGTAGTCTGAACTATTCAATTTCATTTGTAATTTTTGTCTGAACTGTACAACATATTACAAAGCTGAAGAACTATTCCAGACAACACACTCAACATTGACCATATGTGATAAATTTATAGGTTGTCCGAACTTTACCCAAAACAGAAACTTTATAACTATAAAAATTTACTAGAAAATTTTTTGTTAACTATTTTACAGTGTTTGCCAGAAAAGTTATCAAACAACAATGTTGGTCAACAGATTTAAACCTGTATCATTAAAAGGAGCAATTAAATAAGTTTACAATTAAAAGAAACCATACAGGAAAATTTTAACCCTGAATTTAAATTCATAATGTTTGATGTGAAATTAAAGATTTCAGAAAATGTTACCAACATGTAAATTTAAGCACACCAAACTAATATGTTAAAATAACTTTTTGAAGATTGGATGAATCAAGATTTCAAGTTAAAATTTTTATATTTATGCTAAGAAATGTAATGAATGTTACTTTTTAAATAATTTGATATTTTCAGCAAGTACAATCAATATGTAGCAGACCATGAAATATCCTCAAAATCTAGAATAATACGAGCCTTGTAACATTTAGCATAAAAATAATGAGGTGTATCGTAATTTCACAGCAACCTTTTCGTGCTGGTCTTTAAACATGATATATTTGCATACCTGGTGATTTAACTACAATCAACATGCCCAACACATTCATCCATGGAAAAACAAACATTTCTAACAGCAAAGAAAAGTGACAGGCAAGACATCAAGCCTTCCAACAAAAGTGGCTTTCTACGCAAAGTTGAATCTCAAAATACACAAACCTGAGATGTATAAACAGAATTGCACAGAACTATTCTACACTATCAGCCAACAGAATTAATGGGTCACCACTTGCACAAGTCCCATCATCGCACACTGCACGGATCACAGTACAGTGCCATGCACCATACAGTATCACAATTTGTACCAGAGAATTTCTATGCCTCACTCGCACAAACCAACTAGGCAGAAAGTTTAGCACAGCAGGGTATATAATAAAAAATTTTACATTTTAACTCAATTTTGCAGGTTTTTGGATGCCACCATAGAATAATCAAGAAACAGTAAAGCTAAATACTATTTTCATAAAATTAGAGCTAATATTTTGTCAGTGACACATTTGTCTAGCTCTTTAACACTGTAAATTTGTTCATTGTTGCAGAACGAGACATTATGTCAACGAGAAGAGCAGAAGCTGGCCCACTCGAGTCAAAATATGGTAATAGTGAAACATATCCAATGGCCTTGAAGTATTCAGTACATGCGAGACACACAGGGTACAATGTGTGAAAATGAGTGTGCAGTCTTTTAACCACGTAACATGTAACTGCTGTTACATATGAAAAAAATATTAGCTTGAAACTACATGAAACCCAAGTTGTAAAAAATGTGCGAATGCAGGGAAATATTTTATGCCCGGGGAAATTTTCGAAATTTGTATTGTAAATTACAGTACTTGACATGCACATGCAACCAGTTAAAATCACCAGATATACAATGACACAACACCTATTTGCATGATGGCCGACCGTAAGAACGCTGATAAATAGGCTATCAATATGATTTGCGATATGCTGAACCTATTTCTCTACGAGGTGTTTATTTTACATATTTTGTTTCTTTCAAAACATAATTATTAACAATGTTGCATTTTTTTTTTATTCACATTGTGTGTTAGTGTTACAGAATTTCATGACAAGGCAGGCATATGTGATTTGTATTGAAGCAACATTTAATCTGTGTAATAATGGAAGAGTTGTAAAAAAAAATCTGTTGTTATTTAAGGAAATTTCAATTCTAAATTTTTGTGCTCTGGGGAAATTTTTTACGCCAGGTTGTAGAGACGAATACTGACTGCACCGAATTCTGCTAGACATGCCATACCGAAACGACACCACGTTCACAGTTTAGTCCCATAGTATGCACATCAGTTTAGTGACGCAAGCAAATAAAGGACATCTAGTGCAGATGCATCTCATTTGGCAATTCTTTGCTTCAGTATCTCTAATGCTTTCAGGTTCACAATAATAAAAGATTCGAAAGGTTTATTCCTCTAAGCAAATGTGTGTTCTTGCATTTGAAGCGAGTAATACAACCTATCAAATTTTTTAATAACTTCTGTTTCAATCACTTTAATCACACAATGCATTGCAATAGAGACTGATTCCCTACCAAAAATTTCTCCACATCAACAGTTTACTACTAGGATACCTGAAGCACATTGAACTAATAGTATCATGCTGTTAATTAGCTTCTCACTGAAATTTGTGCGACATAAATTAATTGCACACAAATATATTACTGCCAGTTTAACAACTGCAGCCACTACTTCAGAAATAACTAGGCATATTATAAGATTTTAAGAATATATATTTTTAAAAAGTTAAAAAAAATTTTTTTTAAGTTTTTGAATAAAACAAAACAAAGTATAAGATACCTGTGTAGGAATCTGCCACAAACCTGTTCTGTAATTCACTGATCAACTCAACAAACAGTTTTAGTTTAACTTCCTCGACATTAAAACAATGGACAACAAATTTTCTTTTCAATACTTTAGGAGATGGCCTAGTGGTGAATGTACAAATCAAATTTTAACATGGATATCTCAAATTCTTTAAATCAAAGATATTTTCATGAATATTTATTGTAATTCAAAAGTAGTCATCAATCTTGTAAAGTACAACTAATATGGAACCAACAGTAGCACCCTGGCAAGGGATACTTAAATATTAAATTTTTTAATTCTATAAAATTTCCATACTCTTGCTATAGTTCAATATTTACTTCAAAACCCAAAGCCAAACCAAATGATTAGCAAAGCATAGTATAAAAAGACTACACACAGGAAGTAACCATATTCACAGGCTACACTTCGTAGGAGGTTTGTGTGGCATACAAAATTCAAATGTTCAGGACAACACCAGCTGGCACTTGTAATACAATTATCACTTCTATGGACCCTGGTAGTCTTATCGCGCAGCCCGCAATGCGTCTAAGCAGTAACCCTCAACATTGAAGTCTTGAGAGCCGATAATTTTGCATGTACGCAGTTATATTTAGAGAAGGCAGTTTTAAATATGGACAATGCCAAAAGTGTGTTTTTGAGTACAATTTCTTAATATGAAGTGTGCTTTTCGTAAATAAAAACACTGGGGAACACACCAAGTAGTTTCATGAAACGTGGGATCCAAACACCAGGCCGCCAGGTCATGCAAGCAGATGTATATGGTATTACCAAATGCTCACTCCAAACTGTATTGTGCTCTACTGTACACTATACAATTTTGAACAAAAGCACGGGCCTAATAATGGGACTGGCTATTTGCTCATTGTTTTAATTCAGCAACATATCATCAGTGGTAGTCCTTCAACACTGGTAAACTCTCCCAGTCCTGCATGCCTCGTATTCAAAAGTCAAGATACCATACAGCAGTATCCGAACTGTCAGTACATATTTCCTAAGGGGAATCCCTAGAAAAATTTCAAAACATCTCAAGGATACCACTGGCCATAAGGAAACAATAAGAGTCCCACCAAGAATGCTGAATTTCTGGTTGATTAGATCTGTATCAGTAGAATATTACCAATGGGTAGAGACCAGAAAATTCGCGGGTTCATTTCGGGACAAGCTAGAATTCAAAACGCTTGTGTTAAAACTTCAGCCATTGGTCCCCACAGTGTTTCACACCTCCTGGGGAGCGCTGGCCTAATCGTCGCTTTCCGCTGTGACAGCAGACAACCAATGTGCAGTTGATATCGGCATATTTGTACATAAGACTGTAGAGTCTAGCTTGCAGCTCATTGAACTCGCGAATATTTCTGGTCTCTACCAATGGGTTAAACTAGAGTGCCAATTTGTAATTTTTTTTTTTTTCCCCCTTTTTCTTAAAGATACTGTGCAGGAAAACCTTACAAATAACACTTTGACCCTTTTTAAACTAATTTTCTTTCTTTGAACATTCTTAATAGAAAAAGAGTAAAAACAGCTGACTGGCGATAATTACATTTTACCTCTCCTGGGAAACCGTCACACTCCCAGAACATTTATTTATTGAGATACATGTACATGGGCAAACAATGATTTTTAAAGACAATATTTTACTTTAAGACTCCCCTTAAACATGCACATATGTTTACTTGTCCAGATTATTCATAAGGGCCATTTCACATCATCAGACTCAATTCATTACACAGTCTGGTAGTCCTAGCATAAACAGGAAAACTGAAGAATGTGCTGAATCAAGATACAAAGTGGGTTACAATTTAACTGAAATCCCTGTGGTCATGTACAAAAAGAAATAACCAACAAAATTTATATTTAATTCAGCCATTTCAACAAATGTAATTTTCTAAAAACCCCTTGGAATTTTCAATAAATGCAAACACTATTTTATAACTTGCATAATTATGTACATAGACTTATTTAGGTACACCAATGTGACCTAAACTATTTACTCGCAATTAATTGACATTTGTAAAATCTTGCCGACTTTTGAAACTTGAGTTCTTTACAACTTTCATAAAATGTTTAAAAAAAAAATGGTAACTGCAACAAGTAAGCAACTTTGTGTAAAGTGTAGATCCCATACTAGGAATTTGGAGTAAGCTATTACCTAAACGCAGGGCCAAGTACATATATGTGTACAGTTTGAAAGAATTTAAATAAAGGCCAAGTATATATTCAAATAATCTTTTCGAAAGCAAAATCAAGAGAATTTCGCCAACTGCCAATGGGGTTAATGTATCCTTGGACCAGCAGCCAGAACACGTTNCGAAAGCAAAATCAAGAGAATTTCGCCAACTGCCAATGGGGTTAATGTATCCTTGGACCAGCAGCCAGAACACGTTAGTGATTGTGAACACTAATGACTCAAAATCTCAAATCTGGCTGCTGCAGGTGCTAACTAGGTACTCAAGCAACAAATTCAACTCAGCGTGTATGGCCGCACTTATAATCAAATGTACTTCCATAGCTGCTGCCCAAAACCACAAAATGCAAAAGGGTTGTTCAAATCTAGGTTTGCTAGCATCAGTGTTTACAACAAGCTGAAATTAGTTTGTGTAAACAGCAGTCACAATTACATCTAACAATGACGTTAATCTATAAACTTGGAAAACTTAAAAAATTANTAGTTTGTGTAAACAGCAGTCACAATTACATCTAACAATGACGTTAATCTATAAACTTGGAAAACTTAAAAAATTATATACTGCAAAGAAAAAAAACTGCAGCTTAACAATTTTAATCACTTACATGAACTGAAATAATATTGGCTATATTGGTAATAATCAGAGTATGGAAAACAAACACTAAAATTAAGCAAAACAATACAAACACTAGTTCANAATAATCAGAGTATGGAAAACAAACACTAAAATTAAGCAAAACAATACAAACACTAGTTCACTTTTATCAAAATCAAGTTAGGTTGTGCCTTCTGCACACAATTACATAATCTGTTTTAGTAAGTTCCGAAAACTAAGGTTACTACGAAAACTAACATCCTCTTTAATGCTCAACTTTTGTGTCTGCATAATTTAATTTAGGGTCTCAATTTATGGAAAGATATTTAACCTATTCATCATGAAGTATGCAAATAAATTCANTGCATAATTTAATTTAGGGTCTCAATTTATGGAAAGATATTTAACCTATTCATCATGAAGTATGCAAATAAATTCAAAACAACCTTTTTGATGTTATGACACATTTATATGCAAATGAAAATAATAATAATTATTAAGCACTTGCTTAACCCATTCTGTTATGCATTCATTCATTACCTCAATTGTTGCAATCATGCAGTATTTCCCCGAGTTCTGTACTTATATTGACATCCTTTCCCCAACCACCTTTAATCAGCAAGGACAGCTCGTTTTTACAATGAAAAAGTTCCACGCAGGCTAAGAATTTAATATCCTACGTGCCCACATGCAGTTAATTTTCCTTTGGCCATGTGTCTTTGTGAGAAGAGTGAAGCGGAGTGGTGAGTTTTGGACGGCTCTTTAACATCAAGGTCTTGGGAGCCAATGAGGGTGAAGTGAGGCTAGTATGGAGCAGTGCAACAAGGGCGGGGGAACAGGCGACCTGGAAAAAAACCTACCCACCAGCGTTATTACTGGTCATCGGCATCATCCTGCACAATTCCCAGGAGCGAAAATCCGAGAGGGACCCTGCTGGGAATCAAACTCAGAGTCTTACCTTTGGCGAGAGGCGAGCTTGACCACTACACCAACACGACCCCTCTTTGTGAGAAGACATTCTGGTATCTGACATGGCCGATCAGATTTAGGTTATCCCAGCACTGAATGTTTGTGATCGATTTGCGAGCAGGTACACAGGCTGTAGCAGTAAAAACATTCCTTACCCAATGTGAAGCTCAGCTCAATTTTTTTGGAATGCAATCTGACAGCGACAGAACTATTTTTGTGAAAATTGAGTGCCCCTACTAATCAGGTTGCTCATGAGAAAAACTCGCGAAGCTCTAGTAACCGATTCCTTGCTGTACACAGTACCTGACGAAGTATCCTGCACNTGCTCATGAGAAAAACTCGCGAAGCTCTAGTAACCGATTCCTTGCTGTACACAGTACCTGACGAAGTATCCTGCACATGCAACATGTCAGTCGTGGACCGAAGTGACTAAACGAGTTGGACAGATTTGTTTTGTNTCAGTCGTGGACCGAAGTGACTAAACGAGTTGGACAGATTTGTTTTGTGTGCAGAGTGAACAAAGTACTTCTGACAATATAAAAGGTGCTATAAGAACCTGAATAACCAAAAGAGCAAAGTTAGGCTCAAGAAGGTGGCATCACTCATACCCTCGGCTGAAGAGCACATTGTTCCCCTTGGTTTGACTTGTAAAGAGACAGTGAAGTTACACCTTGTATTTACTTTTGAAGTGTACAAATTGAGAAACAGGCACCTGGTATATGCATGCATACATACACAGGGTAAGTGTCTCCTGCTTCAAAAAATGCACATTTATATGTTATATTCTACTTCTCTCCATTTAATGGGATGTATCATGCATATGGCAACCTAAGTTGCCTTACCACTAAATATTTTGACTTTCTGCATTGTGCAGCCTTAACTACAGTAAAATTTGTATAACGCATAAATATCTACAGCATGTAAACAATTCATTGCATATTTCCTCAATGCATATTACGCGTTTTTCACCTTTTTTTTATTCATTTCGGGAGAAATGAACTAAACCTCGTGGAACTCTGCCTACCTGGCACCTAATATTTCACCTAGGAAAAAATACAAAATTGAAATGTAGAACAGTAGGCAAATGAAATTACAATTTGTACTTACCTACAGAAAAATCCAGTGTTTCATTATTACAGTTGCTATAAAAGTTTTTGCAGATTTTTGTCAACTAAAACAGCAGTTCGGAATTACAGCTTTGGACATTGGAAGATACAAAGCAAAGTTTCTTTATGTAGCATCTTTATAATGTTCCAAGAATATAGCAAGTATTTTGCGCCTACTATAAGGCTTCCGCTGCCTTTTTCCAAGTTATTTAAATACTTGACAGTCCGCTACATAGAAATAAGATATACTATTGCGAATGGTTTAAAATTTCGCGAGCACCTACCTGCAAGTTATTTTCACATTTAAGGCTGCATAAAGTGCACCATCACAGCTACTCACAAGGCTCTGAAATGGTATGCAGTATTGTTGTTAAGCATGTACCTATGCAACTTTAAACAGTTATCCTATCATTTTATTGATGGAAAGACTGTAGCAAAGTTCAATAGAGCATCCAATCACCTGTGTCGAGGTAACATGTCTTTACACACAACAGTCTAAAACTGAAAAGAAGTTTGAAACTATTATGTTGGAAAACTCCAAAATTATATTTATAACAGCCATGATTTCTAAGGACCATCCCATATTTAAATTTGAAGTTTTATCATAACAATATGTATGTATTCCAAATATGCAGCAATGCAGTTCAAGTGCAAGTTTGGTGACCGGCTTTAACACCTGCAACATTTAAACTGAGCAATTCAACCAAACACATGATTTATACAAATATTTCCCAAAAATTAACACCAACATTTTGATTGTAACTTTAAAACATAGCTTCAGATGTTAAAAAAAATCAAGTCACATTAACTTAAATATATTTTTTTTTAATTTTAAGTGGCTTAATTACAGTAAAAAATTATGCTTGTTTCAATTTTCAATAATTTTCTAGATAAACCAACATTTTACGAACACTACAGTTTCCACTAAATATTCATGTTCAAATAAACCACAGCCTACCTAACAGCTCTGCTGTCAGTATTTTTGACTATGTGGTAGATGCACTTTTATCTTTTAGAAAATTCAAATTACTCCATTTGACTGCAGTCAGTGCGCACTCTCGAGTGCTGTATATTACATTTTGTCTGCACTCACACAGTGTGCAGTCATTTTCCACGTTCCAGTTGTCAATTACCTTGAAAAAGTGTGCAAAGTACCCAATTATTGCCACATGGTCTCCTGATTTAGTGCAAATAAAAATAAGGCTGACAAACTAGCACGAAGTTCACGCAAATCGCGTGATAATTGCACATCTCTAGTATTCAGGGTGCACATTAGAAACACCATTTCAGGGGACTCCAACATTACTAAAAACTGCCTTTTCGAAACACTGTAACTCAAAATATACAAGTCACAAACATACCAAAGTACTCTCCTGCACAGAACCTACCATAGACTTTTCACCAATAAAATGATACGGCCAGTGCCGAAAGTCCCATAGGTGCAAACAGCATGACGAGAATACTGCACGCCAGTCCAGGGCCTTGCGAGTGGCAATGGCGCACTTCATGCATGTGGCAGTCACCCTAATCGCTCTCTCGCTTTTCTGCCTCAAACACCGAAAAAAAGCTCCAAGTGGGCAAGAGCCTTCAAAACACCCAATACGCGTAATATTAGAAAAACTAAAAATTATAATAACTCAGAAAAATGAACATTTCCCAGTATTTATTGCACTTTCCGATGAAAACATGTTCAAGAATAGTAAAGATTATTTCCATTAAAAATAAAACAACAGACATAAAACTAGCGTGAATTGCTGCAGTACAGGTCAATGTAATTAGTGAACGGCAGTGCATACATTTTCAGCATGAAAATGTACACAATTACGTAAATTTGTAAAGTGAAAGTAAACCATTAAGTTTCAGATGTAGCATAACAAACTTAAAATGAAACAAGTGAATTTTAAACAAACATGTGTGCACTAACAGCAATTATAATTCTAAAATATTTATGAAAATATTATCTACAGTAAATTTACAGACTATTTGAACTAAACTGGTAACTATTTGCAAAACATTTACTCACTAACATTGTTATATTGGTAAAATATATTAAAAAGTCTGTAAGTTTGTCTTAAAACATATTGCACACTATTTGCAAAGATATTAAATGTTTCATCTCAAATTTCCAGTTTTCGACACCAATTGCACGTAACGATACCCCACAGGTGTCGCCAATGTATTGTTCTCTTCGGCAAGTAGTGTTAAAAATCCAGAAATCATACAACATTATACTGTGTTCTTACAACATCCACCAAGAAATTCAAAAACAGATACTTTCAGTTCTACAGTATCTGCTCCTGTCTACATCACAGCATTAAGACTCCAGCCTACCTGGAACACGAACTGCGTTACAGTGAGTTAGTAACTATTAAACATGTGTCCAATGAGCTGATCTACGAAAAGAACACACACTTCATAGGAGAGCTGTCGAGTGCTTTCAACACGTCACCCACATAAAACCTTTTCAGAGTACTCCAAAAATGACTACTAACAGCTTTTTTTAAAGTGTTGCATCTCAAAATATATGCATCAAATGCATACAAAACTACCCGAGGGCCCTGCTTTGAACCTTCCTAGTGTTTTCACCAATAAAACAAAAGGGTCATCGCTGAAAGTCCCATAGGTACACAGAATGTGACAACACTTCTCTCAGTTCTGAGCCTTGCCTTTAGTGGCGATGGCGTACTTGATGCGCAAGGCGAGTGTCAACCTTATCGTTCCTGCGCCCATCTGCCTCAAACACAGACACAAGCTCCAGGAAGGCAGGAGCCTTATGCAACAGCAACATAACTTGCTGATGTTTTCTTAAATTTAAAGTTGGCTGATTGCGTGGAATAAAGCCCACTGCTGTTACAAATCAGAAATCAGTTTTCTTACATTCATCTTGAAATGTCGACGGTCTGCAAACATCTTATACATCGTAATTGAACAATTTGTAAAAGAATCCCACTCTAAGCTCTGCTCTAGGGATCAAGCACACAAAATGATAATCATAACCAAATTGTAGAAACAATACAAAAACCACAACTAAATATCCCTCCTTTAAAATTGGTAACAGTTATCATCTAAATTACTGAAATATTTCAAAGCATTAATCCCAAAACTTAAAAAAGGCACAACCATAATTTCCCTTTGTTCTTATACAAAAACTCTGGCATAACACTACCAAAGACAACATAGTGCGAAAGTAGTCAAATGCAGCAAGACGATTTTGACAACATGCAGTTGCAACTTCAACTAACTTTTTAAGCTGCAGATTACATTCAAAGTTTTTTAATTCTAATTCTTTTTTCTATTACATGATTTTAATTATTTGATTAATTGTATCATCTTTGCTGATCTTCTTTACATTGCCACTAAAAACCTAACTTTCGTTGAATCCTTTCGCATTTCAATTATCACCATTCATGCTATGTTTGTGTTCTGTGGCGTAACTACGTTATAAGTACCCTGGAGCAGTTGTGAACCTGGCGCGCTATCCCTTCATCCACTGATGATCAAATTCTCTCGTTGCAATTAATATTAACCAGTCATGTTGTAACGGTTATTTGTAAATTTACCNAATTATCACCATTCATGCTATGTTTGTGTTCTGTGGCGTAACTACGTTATAAGTACCCTGGAGCAGTTGTGAACCTGGCGCGCTATCCATTCATCCACTGATGATCAAATTCTCTCGTTGCAATTAATATTAACCAGTCATGTTGTAACGGTTATTTGTAAATTTACCTTTTTTTTCCCCCTTACATAAGCTTCAATCTCGTTTTAAAAACCCCTACAATTGATATTTGTTGGTATTTAAAAATATTTTATAGAATACCAAGAAATAATTATTGCTTCTTAGGAACATACAAATTATTAACAAATTAAACACAATTCATGGGTAATTGTAAGAAAGGTTAATAAAATTTGGCAGCCGCTGTTGATATAAATGCAACAAAGTTTATGGACAATAGAACAAAAAAGGAAGACCGTAAAAGTTAGACAATGCAGTTACCAATAAATTTTTTTTTAAACTATCGGCACAATCTTTCCTACAATAAGAAGCATTAAAACCCAGAATCAATACAAGGAAAAACATGTAAATTGCTAAACTCGTTTGTTCCACGACTTTTCACTTTCAAATTCTGCAATTGCATTGCCCAAATTAATTTTTCGCTACCTGGCCCATTTAATGGAAATTACCGCTAAAGAGTTCAGGCGGTTCTGCAACGTGCTACTTTTAAGTTACTTCTTGATGATTATTTTCGATTTGGGAAATGACCTCTCAGCCGAGGAAGCACCAACACCATAACGAAAATCAGGCACGCATGACATAGAAGCTGGTAGCTCTCGAATATTCAGAATCTAATGTGGCTTGCAAAACATTTTTAATAATGTGTAATGTATACCCAGACCAGGAGTAATGTCAGATGGGGTAGTTTTCAATTAAGCATGTTTTTGATGGCAGGATATCTTCAAAATTTAAAGACACTAGATAGAAACAAATGTTTGATTTCGAAAATGTGTCTGTAATTAATTACTGCGTTTAAGCATAAGCACAGCAGTGCAAATGCTTAGAACATAATTTTGCATATATAATTCTTGCCTACACGACTACGTAGATGCAGCTTAAGGCTTGGCTACAATAACGCGATACAATAAGTTATGAATCCATGGAGAGTAATAGGTCTGGCCACAATCAACATTAAATGTTGCCACGATCCTGCACGTCCAACGCAATGTGTAAAAAGTTGACCAATACTTAAGTCTTTGTGTTTAACGTTGATGATGTTTAATGTCAGAGATGTCACAGACAAACCAATACAAATTATAGATGTTTGGTAATAGATGGCAACACCATCACCACAATTTTATTTTGTCAATGTTATATGAAATCAATAAACAAATAATGCAAAACACATTTTAAAATTACAAACACAAATTAAAGTATTTGTTTGTACACACCTATATTCCTTTTATTTTTATACCCGTTAACGTAGATTGCAGACATGCCAGTTTATTTAACGTTTTGCAACAAGTTGGTTGTAGACGAGGCTTTATTTCTCAAAAGTTAGTGAATTATTCTACAATACCATTTACGGTTTCCTGGGCAGACTCATGTAAACGTGAAGCAGAGAATGCCTACGAGAAAATTCACCCCAAACTCATTGTTTATGAACTACCTAACCGAATGAAAAAGTGCAATCACTACAAGGATGTAATTTTGCGTTATTAAATGCATTGATTAGGTGAATGTTCTTTAAATTTACAGTAAAATTTTGCAATCCTCTTGAGCCCAGCACCTGGAGTTGGCAACTGCTCCACTATAGTTACGCAATATTTTTGTTGCAGTACTAGTGGGTATTGTTCTATACTAAATACTGTAAGGACATCTGATATTTGTATGTGACACTTCTAAATGACTACACTATCTTTACTTTAAATGAATCACTGCACAGAAAGAAATTTCAGGTTGCCAAATCACCAATGGCAACCACCAAATATTCTAGGCTGGCGAAATGGAAATAAAGTGAACCCTTCATTTAATGGACTATAAGGAAGAAGAGCTGTATTTGGTTGCCAACCCTATGGTATTGCTAAGTGAAATGCATACATTTACTTTATGAAAAACTAACGCCCATTATGTCATTTTTCAATTATTTATCCTCTTATTTGCATTCCTGACATGTCAATTATGAGATATGGAAAAGTTTTCATGTGTACCATAAAATATTGTCTATTATTTTAACATCCATAACATGAGAATTTTCATTCCTACCTCAATGGTTTAGCACGTTCGGCGACATATGAGGAATTTTCAGAATTGTGAATATAAAAAAGTGATAAAAAATTTAGTCTGGCTGGTGCCTTCAAACTTAAAATTTTGTGTCCTGGTATAATCAGTCAGTTAACACTTGTTTAACTCCTAGTTCTTAATGTTTTTAATTTACAAACGGGAAATTTATTGAAACATAACTTACTAATTATTTGTTGTTTAAGTTTATTTTATAAAAATCGAATAATTTAGACCGATAAAATTTGTTATGTACAGCAACAGTGACTGTCATTTTAATTAATTTTAAGAAAAATGAATGCATAGTACCATAATTTGTAAGGAGCAAAACTATCATTAGTGCAACCAATAATTTTCAATTTTTCACAGAATTATACATTATGCCAAGGGCTACAGAAGCATGCAATATTTTACTCTATTGAAATTTGAGATATTTTAAAGACAAATGCTGCTTCTGATCATTATGATAGATGAAAAGTTACAGGGCATGGAATCACAGAATTTATTTTGCTGATAGCAATTTAATTCCACTTTCAGCACTGCATTTGACAGAATGGTAAACAATATTCCGTACAACTTATTTGCAACAGTGAATTTGGATTAAAACCTAAATAAATCCAGGATGGAAATGAAATAGGGAAAGTAAATTTGGAACATAGAATGTGTTTGGGAAGGGGATTTTATAAACAGATTCAAACATTCCAGAAAATATATTATGTAAATGACACGCACTCAGCAAATTCTACCAAAAAAAAAAGTGGGTGGCATTGCACACAGTACCATTCAACTCATCAACCCAATAAGAAAATTATCAGTTTCTGAATGGGCTTACGTTCATTAAAAATATTTTCTAATATCTTGTTACTATTTTACAGGTGCTGAGAAGTGGTTAGAGCAGGATAAGCATTATTCATAACAACTAAAATACAGCTAATTCTGAAACGTGTATAGACCATTATATGAATCTACAACAGCAGCTTGCAACCTGTGTCCATAACTTCACCTCGCTGACAGGCAAGAGCAATGTGGGTGCTAACAAACGCAATCACAATGATAGCAAAATCTTGAACATCCACCCTGCTGGTGTCCAATTTGTGGTGTTGCTGTCATTAAATACAAATGACTCGCTCATGGAATTAATGAATAGCAATATTCTAAAAGGAGTGTTCATTAAAGACAGTACACTATAATGTGAAACTGATAATCTACCTTCTGGATTGTAAACAGATTACTATATATATATAGTCATGAGTGAATTTTCCAAATTTAGGGTGCTGTGCTGTAATAAAATTAAACTTGACAATCCCAGATGAACCCTATTATGTTGGTTATACCAGCCATGTTTACAGATGCCTCAACAATTATTAGGGCGGCATTCCAAAACGTTATTCTGCGAGTAAACGCTTCTCTTTGGCTGTTCCAAAACACTGAGTAAATGTTATACTCGCTCTCGGCAGTGTCCCAAAAATTCACAGTAGTTACTCTGAGCATCTTGCGAGAGTAAAACTTTTACATGCACTATTTCAGCGAGTAACGAGGGGTAAACTGAATATGGTGGAAAATTTAGTAGAATTAAACAATACGAAAGGAATTTTCGATATTATTTTTAGACNATTATGTTGGTTATACCAGCCATGTTTACAGATGCCTCAACAATTATTAGGGCGGCATTCCAAAACGTTATTCTGCAAGTAAACGCTTCTCTTTGGCTGTTCCAAAACACTGAGTAAATGTTATACTCGCTCTCGGCAGTGTCCCAAAAATTCACAGTAGTTACTCTGCATCTTGCGAGAGTAAAACTTTTACATGCACTATTTCAGCGAGTAACGAGGGGGTAAACTGAATATGGTGGAAAATTTAGTAGAATTAAACAATACGAAAGGAATTTTCGATATTATTTTTAGACNGGGGGTAAACTGAATATGGTGGAAAATTTAGTAGAATTAAACAATACGAAAGGAATTTTCGATATTATTTTTAGACACACACAAAATTACAAATGACTAGTGATAAAATTTGTATTTTTATAAAATGGTTAACATTTTTAAAAGGTTTTTTTGAATGCATAATGTTTATGGTTAATTTATTGTACGTAAAGCTGTTTATGTATATAACTGACATTTAAAAAAAAGAATTAGGGGAAAGGGACAAATGTAATTTTTTATTTACATTGGTTGCTTAAAAAGTACATATTTGTAAATACAGAATTCTATTTACGTGATGCGGGTTCCAAAACCAAGTTTACTTTCACTTTCCTCTGCTGTTACTTTAGTCTACTCTCTGAGAAACGTTTTAGAATGCTGCTTAACTTGTGAACACAACATAACCTTAAATTTTGGTGGCAAGAACAGGTGTACCTAAAAATTTTAATTAAATTTCAAATTCAAAGGGTACGAAGAATGTTAACCAAGTTCAGCCTTAACTTTAAAAACATGTGCCACAGGCAATGGATGCTGGTTGAGAAAAATGACACAGTAGACAACTTCACAGCAGCAACCTGGAGCAAGTCGATAGGAACCTACTAACACAAAAATTAACACAGTGAAGTAGAACTCAGCAGCTGCTGCTACCACCATACCACATTGGACCTGTATTTAGTAACGAAAATTATCAATTACTTGTTTTTACACATTTCTGTGCTTATCTTGCATATCATCGTATAAACATGCTTACTTCTGATGCATCACATATAAGTTAGTTTATCATCTACTAACGTGTTAGGTCACATCAAGAATGCATACAGCATGGGCCCAGTTTTAAAATCTACAAATAAAATAAAACAATTAATAATATCAGGTTATACATATGCCTCCATTCTACAGCAAGTGAAATACATGTTCGCAACAATATGAAAATATAACTTTTTCATTTTGCTATAAGCAGTATTTATAACACTGTTCTAAGAATTTAAAATTTATATTTTCTATTTCTTCTAATAAAATATGATGGGTTTTCTTTTCAACCCTTATAATCCTAAATTCAAATCTGTTGGCCTAAAAATATTCTATTACACGTACTGCTCTTTTATATATNTTTCAACCCTTATAATCCTAAATTCAAATCTGTTGGCCTAAAAATATTCTATTACACGTACTGCTCTTTTATATATATTCAACTTAAATTACTTAATACGGGTGTACCTACCAAAATAGTTACACCCACATATTCACGACAGTGTTAAAAAATTTAACGACTCTGTAGTTTTATTTATCTGGAGAGCTTTTACACAAGACATTAACCTTAATTCGACATGCCACATAGTTTCATATTTCCGAAATGTATTACAGCAAATTATTAATAGTTTGGCGTTCAGTAAGCAATTATTTAACACAGCATAATAACAATTTGGTTATGACCTTCATTCCATGCATTTACGTAAACATAAACGCAATAGTCGCTGCGGAAACTTTGCCATAGCTACGCCTACCCTGCAAACATTGAATCCAATAAGTATTTCTGCACAAAATGCACAACTGTCAAATATACCGCGCGCCGAAAAAGAAATGTACACATTAGCATGCCTTGCCGCACACGNTTTCAACCCTTATAATCCTAAATTCAAATCTGTTGGCCTAAAAATATTCTATTACACGTACTGCTCTTTTATATATTCAACTTAAATTACTTAATACGGGTGTACCTACCAAAATAGTTACACCCACATATTCACGACAGTGTTAAAAAATTTAACGACTCTGTAGTTTTATTTATCTGGAGAGCTTTTACACAAGACATTAACCTTAATTCGACATGCCACATAGTTTCATATTTCCGAAATGTATTACAGCAAATTATTAATAGTTTGGCGTTCAGTAAGCAATTATTTAACACAGCATAATAACAATTTGGTTATGACCTTCATTCCATGCATTTACGTAAACATAAACACAATAGTCGCTGCGGAAACTTTGCCATAGCTATGCCTACCTTGCAAACATTGAATCCAATAAGTATTTCAACACAAAATGCACAACTGTCAAATATACCGCGCGCCGAAAAAGAAATGTACACATTAGCATGCCTTGCCGCACACGNACACAAAATGCACAACTGTCAAATATACCGCGCGCCGAAAAAGAAATGTACACATTAGCATGCCTTGCCGCACACGCATTTCAAATACGCAACAAAAAAAGTTCACAAAAAATGCACTTGCTTTATGCAAATGTACCAACATTCTTCATATTTAATTTTAGAACTATAAAATAACCAGTAAAATAATATGAACTCACAAGACGAAAGAATGTATTTATAGTTTCCCAATCACATCTACCGCTGCAAGCAGCAGCCATGTTGGATTACGAGGAAGGAAAGGGAGGAAACTTGATAGGACACATGGGTATTGCAAACCAATATCAATCATGTTTTACTAACTTTACGTGTCTGAAATACTAATAATATTGATCCTAAAGCATTTTTCAAACACACTTCACTTACCATTTAGCTTGTCAATAGCTTTATCGGCTGCAGACTGGTCCGTGCATTCAACAAATGCATATCCACCACGCTTTACTAGTATCGTGGTGCACGATAAACCTTGCTCTTGGAAAAGCTGCCTTAACGCGCCTTCATTCACTTCTGCCGCCAAATTTCCAAGGTACAGCTTACTCATTATTAATAATAATCCAAAGAATATAACTTTAAAACACTATAACGTGAAAGAATCACAGAAATTAGCACCTTCAACAAAACAGTCCTACAACTGAGACCAAAGAATTAGTAGAACGTATTCAAAGCCTGTTAACCCTCTACACACCACCACTCTTCCACTATGGCGGAAGCCGGGAAGCTTGAAAAAGTCCTCCTGCTCTGTGATTGGCCAATGTGTTTACCACGTGGTTTCGGTAATTCCCGCCTCTCAACTTCATTGGCCGGTAACATTATTGGCCTTCATAAGTGGAGGGGAAACAATAATTGCATTTGCAAGGAGAATTTCAATAGAATGCTAGAAGCCGATTGCAGTCTACAGAGTAAATAACCGGTTTGATAAANTGCATTTGCAAGGAGAATTTCAATAGAATGCTAGAAGCCGATTGCAGTCTACAGAGTAAATAACCGGTTTGATAAAAGCGAAGCGTACAACTTTTCGAGTTTTAGATTCGTGATTCATTCTAACTAAAAGTAATTCATGCATTATCTAGATATGAATATTGTAACGTTTATATTTAAAAAAAAAATGTTCTATATTTAATATTAAAAATATTTTGTATATAGAATTTTTTTTTTTTACTGAAATGCTGAGGATGACGTGTTATAATTCATTTCCTAGCTTTCTTAGTGATATCGTGCATTTTAAGGCCCAACGGCCCATTTTTAATATAATATTCAACAAAATAGTGAAATTGATTACTAAAAAAAATTCCGTAGAATTGTGCACGTTCTGAATGATATAGGCGTCGGAAACAAATCAGTAGCTTGTTAATATTCTTCCTAACTATTTTATACAAAAAATAATTCCCAAAACCTTACATGCGCCTAAATTTTACAAACAGAATAAAACAAAAGTTTGTGTTTTGATATGCGAGAAACGTAGGGCTTTTTTTAATAGTACGCACGTAGGACTTATTTTAATAGTACGCCTAAATGTTTTGAAGGGGTTTGTGACCTTGATATGTTTTTATGGGAGGAAAACTAAAAATCTCGGAAACATTTTATACCACTATTAAATTTTTTTTGTGGTTAAGAAAATTTATAGCTTGTGATTTGTATTGCTAAGACAGTGTGCAGTCAATATGGACCATTCCAGTATTTAAAATTCTAAATGTTATAAATATTTATACAAGGTTGTACATGCGGACGTGAAAACATGCGGGCGCACACGCACACCATTATATTACCTTACTTAAAACATTTCGTATTCGACCCTTTTTGAATTGAAACTAATAAGTTCTCAATAATTTCGATATTATTTATGTTACAAGATATATATTAATATATTATCGACATTTACAGTTGTAATTATAGTAGGCCTAATGTAACATAATATTTATGTCGGCAGTGTTTGCTATTGTTATGAGGCCCATGTTAATAAAGATAAGTTTAGTTAATTAACCAAGTACGTTTCCACCTGCGTTACATTTTACACCACTCTAAGTTTATGATTATATATATGCTTATATGTATATTAATTGCAACTACGTGAGTATATCGATTACGTGGCACTAGTTTACATCCACTAACGGCGCCATGCATGGTACAATTAAATCACGACATGTTGATACCACCAAAAACTTGATGTCTATGAAGGCGATTACGGAAAGTGAGCTTTAAAACACACACGTTTTTTTTACGGTTTAAAACCGTTCTTTGACAGCACCAGTTGTAAACATGGTTTGCTTAGAACTGGTTTTGTGACANATTTTTTTACGGTTTAAAACCGTTCTTTGACAGCACCAGTTGTAAACATGGTTTGCTTAGAACTGGTTTTGTGACACTTAATTTGGAAAGAACGAAATATGCTTAAATTTCCTGGCGTTCCTAGCCATGCTCCCGCTTGCGTTACTTTCGCGTACTATGTACACGCTGGGAGGAGGGGGTGATCCGTCAATACGCATTCGTAACGTGATTCGTTGGCCTGACGTCACTCAAGTCACACACACTCGTGCGGAGTGAAAGNGGTGATCCGTCAATACGCATTCGTAACGTGATTCGTTGGCCTGACGTCACTCAAGTCACACACACTCGTGCGGAGTGAAAGAGAGGGGCGCCGACGTCACACACAGAAAACAACTTCCTACCCTACCACACCCCTCAAGAGCAAAGTCCATTTTTTTCCCCCCGCACGCACATATTAACCCACGCGCTTTCTTTGTTCTTTCATCGTCCTCTCTTCTCCACCTACTCCTCGTCTTCCTCCTCCTCCTCTTCGTCAGCCGCCCGGCTCGCTTTGGGTCCCCTTTGGTTCCGTCGTCTCTCACCCCCTCGATATCTACATAAAAGATTCTGGAAAACATTCGATAGCGCAAAAAAAAAAAGCCACGGGCAAGGGATAAAAAACAAAGGAAGGGAAAAAGAAAGGCCGAAAACAGTTGAGTTGAGGGCAGCGCACATCACTGCTCTTGAGTAGCGTCTCCAAGCTAGGTTGAAGCTAGTCGTGCCCACTGCGCCTGGCTGCATGGCCCAGCGGCCTTCAGAACGTAAACAATGAAGCTGTGTGCCGCGTTCAAGACAATTCAGTAGGAATGTAAAGTGTTCGACGAAATCTGTTGATTCATGTAAGTATCATGCATTTCAAAACTATAGTGAAACTTCAAGAAATCGACCCACAATGGCATTTTATGTGAAGCGTATTGTTAACCGTATGTTACAAATGTTGATTTATTGATCGTCCTAAAAGTGCGCAGCGTCGAGTCTAGTTCAGGGCATCTGAGACAGTGAGGTCAGATTTTCTAAATCCCGTAATTTATTAAAAAAATATATATATATCTTCATAATGCAAACGTACTTATTATTGTGATTATCGTGGGGAGTGAAGTGTTTTGTGTGTGGGAATTGTGCGGAGTAGATTTTTTTCTTGAAACGTTCAGTGATATTTTTTACGCCTATTTTTGGGTATTTTTTTCCCGATCTTGTAAATTTGCTTTTCTTCGCCTACTGAACACCAAAGTACCTCATCGTAAGTAAATAATCTAAAAGTGGTGGCCTTTTACAGTCGGTGATGCCATGTAAAATCTGTGCTCGATGTCGGGAAATAACTGAACGGTCTTATAATAATTACTGCTCATTTTGACATTATTGATGCTCATTGGCCCACCATCCAAATGTTAGAAATTTTTTTCTCTAAAAAAATACCAGTTTTGCATACCATTAAAACAGTGCATGGTCCCATTTGCACTTTCATCAGTAATGTCTTCGTTAATACATAAAAGCTTACATTAAAATCTTACGTTTAAAAATTTCTTATAAATTTCCTATTTTAAAATTAATACTTAATAATTTTGGAGCATCCATTAATTTCAGTTAAATAATAATACCATGTATATGTTTACTATGTTTTTAACAACATAATGCTTTCTTTGTACCTAGACATAAAAGTAGCATTTTTGTGGCACTTTATAATCTCATTTTGTTGTATTTGAAACCGTATAGAAAAAAAAACATTTTGATACACGCCTGACGCCACATAAGTTTTCGAAATCCGAAACAATGGAAGCAGGAAGGAATGACATTTCTGTTTAATTTTCGAGGTTCTTAATTATTTTTGCCCTAGCAAAGAAAGATAAGTTGTAACATCACGTTGAAGGAATTTCTCGACGCATTTTATGTTTAGAATTAGGTTTTTGTTTAAATAATGAACTGGCGCTAGATGAGGAGTAAAATGGAACGGTAAAATGGTGATTGGTGCTAAACTATGCACATAATAATACATCTAAAAGCGTTTTAAAACAAACAATCCAATCATTTCTCACGATCCAGAGTGTTCAGTAACATGGTGTCGAGATCACACTCGTCTGTATATGTTCCATGCTTTGTTATTGTATAGAACCGAGGCCATGAACGCGATGATGACCAACTCGGTATCGTTGTGAATGATCAGATCTTTCTTGCGACCGCACTCTAAACGTTACGTGGGTCATGTTTCTAACCGGTGGTTTAGTAAAAACAGTTGGCATTTGTATTAATAGCGTCTTTATATGCTATTATTTTCTTACGTTGTATTGTTAAGACTTATTGCCACACTGAAAATTTATCTAATAATGACGATGACTGAACTGTGAACTACCCTCGTTATAACCTCTTGTTTTGGTTTTAACTTCACCGAGATGATAATTTCACTGATGTTCGCCATTGTTCCATCCCGCTTGATTCACGTTTCATTTAATTAAACTTTCTGTTATTAGCTGGCTACTCTCTGCAATGTTGCATCTAGTTTTAATGCTCGTGATTATTAAAAGAAGAAATAAAAATATTCATTATATTGCGACGTTTTCTGCTGTCGCAAAAGTGCTCGGACAAATGCATAGAGAAAACATGAGAAATAAGGTACAACAAACTATGTCGTTACAACCAATGCCTGTGTATCGACGTTGAACTGCTTTTCTGCCAACACGACTAGCAAAAACGGTGCGTATTGGATTTGAGGTTAGAACACTGTTTACTTAACAAATGCTTTTAGATGTTTTTGTACTTTCAATAACCAATTTGTAAAGCCGTTTGGTTAAATTCAAGTTGGTAAAAGTATTTAATGCATATAAGAGTTCTTGTCATTTAAAAATTAAGATATAAACAAACATGTTCATCCCTGTTGACCATCTATCTGACTTTTGACAGCTGTATTGGTGTGGGGTAGGTCAATGTTGGGTACCTGCGTAGAAGACTAAAATCAGTCTACCTCATCTGTAGTCCATGAAAAACACACAATAAGCCTAACGAATTATAATTTTTGTTATGTTCTTAATAAATCTTAAGTCATTCTGCGTGTTCGCGCACTTACCGCTAAAAAATAAATATTGGAAATATCAACACACAATATCGACCTTGGTCGCCCATTTACCACATAGCTACCAAAATTATTNAAAAATAAATATTGGAAATATCAACACACAATATCGACCTTGGTCGCCCATTTACCACATAGCTACCAAAATTATTCATTTTGATTGACTATATTAATTTTTCTACATGGACAGTGTATATATAGGTATATTTGTTCATAAGGGCTAATATAAAATTTATATAGCATGGCAGCTCGCACGGTTAACCTAACCTAACGTGCAGTTGGAAATGTCACGTGAATACTGTGCCCGAGTTGGGACTCAAACCCACGACTTTCCTGCCAGCACCACATCCCCTACATCATCAGGAGGTGATAGATACGTTATGCATTTTACAGAAACCGTATTGGCTNAAAAATAAATATTGGAAATATCAACACACAATATCGACCTTGGTCGCCCATTTACCACATAGCTACCAAAATTATTAATTTTGATTGACTATATTAATTTTTCTACATGTACAGTGTATATATAGGTATATTTGTTCATAAGGGCTAATATAAAATTTATATAGCATGGCAGCTCGCACGGTTAACCTAACCTAACGTGCAGTTGGAAATGTCACGTGAATACTGTGCCCGAGTTGGGACTCAAACCCACGACTTCCCTGCCAGCACCACATCCCCTACATCATCAGGAGGTGATAGATACGTTATGCATTTTACAGAAACCGTATTGGCTNCCCTGCCAGCACCACATCCCCTACATCATCAGGAGGTGATAGATACGTTATGCATTTTACAGAAACCGTATTGGCTTAGTTATTAAGGCGGTACCGATCACGTTGAAGTTACATGCGAAATTGACACGATAGTCGCCATCTCGGATTCTTCTGTTTTCAACGTTATTTTGGTATCTGGTTTGTTTTTGAAAAAGTGATCGTTAGGGTCCTAGTGCATATTCATGAAATTTTTCAGAATATGTTAGGGCCTGAATGCTAACACTATTATATCTGAAGTAATTGTTAGAAAGTAACCAGTTGTCACTCAATCCCACNATGTTAGGGCCTGAATGCTAACACTATTATATCTGAAGTAATTGTTAGAAAGTAACCAGTTGTCACTCAATCCCACGTAATCACTACCTACTAGGCATTCAGTTCGTTTTAACCCGCGGTAATCTAGCGAGGCATTTACGCCTTAGTGTTGTCGAAATTTGAATGCTGAGTATTAAAAAATAATCTACCGCCAAAAAAAAAACGTTTGCTCTAGCAACTAGCTCGAGGAAGATTGGGTTCGAAATTACTGTTAGATATTTTTGAAAGAGATATGTTCGGTTCATTTTGCAGGTAAGTCGGTGCCGAAATATATAACTAGTATTGTTAAAATCCAATCCACGCTCGCACAGTTGTGTGTACGATTGCAATGGATGGGGAGGGGGGGGGAGTTAAACAGTAACCGCCCCTCATATTGGGAAGTCTTTGGTGCGAGTATCATCTCGGACATTGGGTAGACGCTTAAGGCGTCTTAACTGTATGTTAGGTTAACTTTGTACGTACGTCATTACCTTAATAACGACCTCCCATAAAGAGCAGGCCACTTTTGAGCAATAATAAAACAACGTAAGCATCACTCACCATACAGCGAGGAGTAAACATGGTTGCCACTGGACCAGAAAACAGGAAAACGTCAGGGTATTTTGAGCACAGTAGTGAGAGGTCTGGAAATTCTGTGATATGCAAACTCTATCTGACTTTTCTGTGTTTTGAATTATGCCGTTTTCTGGTGCTCGTCAATTTTAAAAATTTTACGTTGTTACTTTGGTAGTACGACAAGCTGCCGTATTGCCACGTTTTGTTTGTGGCATGTTGCAACCAGTTTATGGTGCAGTAACTGTACGGTGTAAGCCATCTAGCCACACATTTGTTAAGGTGAAAGCATATTTCAATTGGGTTATAATTATCACTATTAATACGNCGTTTTCTGGTGCTCGTCAATTTTAAAAATTTTACGTTGTTACTTTGGTAGTACGACAAGCTGCCGTATTGCCACGTTTTGTTTGTGGCATGTCGCAACCATTTTGTAAGCCATCTAGCCACACATTTGTTAAGGTGAAAGCATATTTCAATTGGGTTATAATTATCACTATTAATACGNTTGTAAGCCATCTAGCCACACATTTGTTAAGGTGAAAGCATATTTCAATTGGGTTATAATTATCACTATTAATACGTATAATTGCAGTGGAGTGGTTATGAAATCTGTAACCAACCACGTCTTTCATTTACCTATGATCCACTGTGCACACTACCAGAACTGTATTAAATACAGTTTTTGATGACTGTGGACGAAATGTCGTTTTCCTTTGCAGTATTCGTATGGTGTTTTGTTCAGGGGCATTGTGTTGTAAAATCTAAGTAGTAGTTATTTTGGTACAAAAGTATACTTCAATGTAAAAGAGTATGTTGTAAGTATTGTAACAGCAAAATATCTAAAACAAATTAGCCGTGGGGAGGGGGATAATTTTTGTCCGGAAATCAGGGAANAAGTATTGTAACAGCAAAATATCTAAAACAAATTAGCCGTGGGGAGGGGGATAATTTTTGTCCGGAAATCAGGGAATTTTCAAACTGGAAAAAGTTGGCAACCCTGAGTAAGACAGGCATCGAGCTATAATTTACAACTTGATGGCCATCTAAAGGAAGCCACAGGTGCATCCCCGCACTTGTCCACTGCGCTCGCCGCAGTGTAGCGTCAAGTGGACAGGAAAGAGCAAGAACTCCAGTCACGTTGGAGTGAACCAGATGTACGACGTGCCACTTCGAGCAAGATTGGCCGGCAGGTGACGCGCAAAGTTGACTATAAAGTCTTTCAAAAAGTCCCTCGGAGCGAATGTCTTTAACGCTACCACGCGATCAGTGATAAATAAGCTCGTATATCGGAAGGGTCTGGAAAGGTGCAAAATTTCGACGAGAAGTCAAGTGCAGTTGTCGGTCAGAGCCCAACCACACTTATTTAGTGCGTCGTACCACAGCGCCGGAAGGTTGCTGGTTCGAGTCCGATTTTAGGCAAGTGTTCTAGTAAATGTGGTCCGTGAGATACCTTTACGGCGTAAATTACCATTTGTAATGAAATATCTTCCTAGTGCATTTTCGTACCAACTTCCGTTCTTTGAGTTATTGCATTTTTAACATAAACATCGCTTATGTTTTCACATTATAATTTATATTGCAGTTAAGATATATAATTTATTTCAAAGTTTCATGTAATTTCATTACTGAAAATGCTGTACAGCCTTTTAGATGGTGCGCTATGAAAAATGTTTCGATTATATACACTATAAACATACCAACATCAGAGTCCATTGAGTCTTTAATTTTTTGTTGAAGCACTGTGAATATGTAATGCATACAACAATAATTCCTGTTTCATATCGTACAAAATACATAATAACATGTCTATTGTTAAAACTGGAAAAAAATAAACAATATTAAGTTACCATATTTGACCACCTTTTCACATAGATATCTTTCTTTGGTAACAATACAATTCTTATTGGTTACTGTTTTAATAATTGAAGTAACACTAATGTGTATTTATGATTTGGTAATTTTCTAAATGAATGCTAGAGCAATACCAGCAGTAAAAAATAATGTGCCTTAGAAGCTAGGCAAACAAGTTCCACTGTAAGCAGATATCCCAAATAAGCAAGTTTAATAATTGCTCAAATATTTTAATAATTTTTCTGTTTGTTTGTATATAGCATATTTACTTTCTCTGTTGTATATTCTGGGACTGTCAGAACTGTATTTATAGTATTCGAAAGCACAAATAATTTTATATTCTCAATTGTGTAATATTTTCAATTTTTATCATAAATTGTCACATTGGCCTGTTTCGGAAATATAATCGTTATTTCACAACTATATACTTCCTTCTTTGGCAAGCAATTCAGCATTTGAGATGCCAGTCTGGTATTTAATGTTGTGCTTGAGATTTATATATCGGCAGTAATGTTATGTATATATACATAAAATTATATATATATATATATATATATANACTATAAAGTCTTTCAAAAAGTCCCTCGGAGCGAATGTCTTTAACGCTACCACGCGATCAGTGATAAATAAGCTCGTATATCGGAAGGGTCTGGAAAGGTGCAAAATTTCGACGAGAAGTCAAGTGCAGTTGTCGGTCAGAGCCCAACCACACTTATTTAGTGCGTCGTACCACAGCGCCGGAAGGTTGCTGGTTCGAGTCCGATTTTAGGCAAGTGTTCTAGTAAATGTGGTCCGTGAGATACCTTTACGGCGTAAATTACCATTTGTAATGAAATATCTTCCTNGGCAAGTGTTCTAGTAAATGTGGTCCGTGAGATACCTTTACGGCGTAAATTACCATTTGTAATGAAATATCTTCCTTGTGCATTTTCGTAACAACTTCCGTCCTTTGAGTTATTGCATTTTTAACATAAACATCGCTTATGTTTTCACATTATAATTTATATTGCAGTTAAGATATAATTTATTTCAAAGTTTCTTGTAATTTCATTACTGAAAATGCTGTACAGCCTTTTAGATGGTGCACTATGAAAAATGTTTCGATTATATACACTATAAACATACCAACATCAGAGTCCATTGAGTCTTTGATTTTTTGTTGAAGCACTGTGAATATTTAATGCATACAACAATAATTCCTGTTTCATATCGTACAAAATTCATAATAACATATCTATTGTTAAAACTGGAAAAAAATAAACAATAATAAGTTACCATATTTGACCACCTTTTCACATAGATATCTTTCCTTGATAAGAATAAAATTCTTAGTTGTTGCTGTTTTAATAATTGAAGTAACACTAATGTGTACTTGTGATTTGATAATTTTCTAAATTAATGCTTTGAACAATACCAGCAGTCAAAAATAATGTGCCTTAGAGCCTAGGTAAACAAGTTTCACTATAAACAGATAGCCCAAATAAGCATAGCTTAATAATTGCTAAAATATTTTAATAATTTTTCTGTTTGTTTGTATATAGTATATTTACTCTCTCTCTCTGTTGTATATTCTGGGACTGTCAGAATTGTATTTACAGTATCCGAAAGCACAAATAATTTTATATTCTCAATTGTGTAATATTTTCAGTTTTTATCATAAATTGTCACATTGGCCTGTTTCAAAAATATAATCGTTATTCCACAACTATATCCTTCCTTTTTTGGCAAGCAATTGAGCATTTGAGATGCCAATCTGGTATTTAATGTTATGCTTAAGATTTATATATTGGTAATAATGTTATGTATACGTACATAACATTACTATATATATAAGTTGTAAGCAGATGTTTGTTTAAATGCCAAACAATTTTTTATTGTTTTCACTTACATATTTTCCTGCATCTTAAAGAGTCGAGCAGTGTAGCTTGCATGGGTATTCATATTTAATTTCAACAGGCTTATCCCATGCACACTAAGTGCTTAAAATTTTGACCTTTTTTTNTTGCATGGGTATTCATATTTAATTTCAACAGGCTTATCCCATGCACACTAAGTGCTTAAAATTTTGACCTTTTTTTGTGGGGATAGACTATTCTAATACAATTTTTTTTTTCGTGGTGTATATTATACATATTATATGCACACTGATAACAAGTAAAATAATGTTTTAAGTTTTTAGTTAACTCTGTATGCGCACACCTCATTTCACATATTTATAAATAATATATTTCTAATAACTTTGTATGCTTTAATAAATCTGAAACAACTTATGCACTACTAAATAAGTATTACTTAAGGATGTAGGCTGTTTTCAGGTTGTTATACACATGTTGGTGTTTCCAAAAATTACTGAAGTGAGTTAAAACTATACTACATATTATAAATTCAACTGACATTTCCTGTAATTTTGAAATATTTTTGATCGAGTAAGCCACCTTCATGATAACAATCATAATTATATGTTACTTCCCTCTCAAACAAAAAGCGACTACAGTTGATAATACAAAAAAAACTGAATATTAATGGAACTCAAAAGTTTTCTTAGCTCTTGAATGGAA
The DNA here is from genome assembly GCA_002778355.1 of Clitarchus hookeri. Taxonomy (NCBI): domain Eukaryota; kingdom Metazoa; phylum Arthropoda; class Insecta; order Phasmatodea; family Phasmatidae; genus Clitarchus; species Clitarchus hookeri. The sequence continues at coordinate 9,512 of NQII01002919.1, read as the reverse complement.
TATGTTATTTCAACTTCTTAANAAAAAAAAACTGAATATTAATGGAACTCAAAAGTTTTCTTAGCTCTTGAATGGAATATGTTATTTCAACTTCTTAAAAGTGTGACCGGATTTGGATTAGTATATTTGTCCATGTAACAATGAAAAATGAGCGCCCATTAAGGGGAATAACTTACTCCAACTCCCCCTCCCCAAAATAAAAGTTTTGTTTGGGATCTTTTAGAATGTTGTAACCACTGCAACCTTAATAGGCTGTAAGTTGCTGTTAATTATTCNAAAGTTTTGTTTGGGATCTTTTAGAATGTTGTAACCACTGCAACCTTAATAGGCTGTAAGTTGCTGTTAATTATTCTCTAGAATTTACTAATATGATTGTTGTAGGATCATTAATTTGTAGCACAAACAAAAACAGATCTATGTTAATCAGAGATAGTATGACATTAGTATTCTTCTCTGCACAATTTTTTTATGCAATTACAATGACTTTACAGGCAACAATATCATATTCCGTCCGGCTATGCTTTCAGGGTATTACATTTGTTACCTGGAATACAAGAGNTTTACAGGCAACAATATCATATTCCGTCCGGCTATGCTTTCAGGGTATTACATTTGTTACCTGGAATACAAGAGTCGTGCAAAGCCAGATCCAATTCAACTTTTTCAAATAAGGTATTCTAGCCCGAGTAATAATGAAAAAAAATATTACTTTGCGGATATAGCAGTCACTATAAGGGAATGTGGACATTCTTGCAATATTTCTTATTGTTACCATATCATAAATCAATCGAAAATAGTTATTTTATTATATTTTATTTTTATAGCTGTGTAATTATTAATAAACCTATGTCGATATAACCGTTACTGAAAAACCCAGGCAATTTTCCTCGAAAAAATACACCTCACGAGGACGAAGTAAATATTATTTCTTCCAATTTTGACCCCCACCTCTTATGCAAGTTTGACATATCTGCATGAAACCATTCGTATAACACAAAAGTTAACTTACTGTTTTTTTGTGTNCCCACGTACACATTATAACAACGAAACTTGATGCCTACTTCAGATGGAAAGTACCTGTTTTGAATCACATGAGGCCACAGACGAAAAATGAATACCGACTGTCAAAAAACAGATTTTCGGTGAAGCCGAAAAATTTCTTGTCGCCCTTGGCGTACTTAATGTTACACCAGGCGCAGATTGGTGACTTAACTCTGCAGTTTGTTTATAACCCGTTATGTAGTACATATTTCAACCCCCATATGTCGGCCACTTTGCTAGAAAAACACGGAACTCCAAAAGTCTCGAGTTCGCTTAAAAAAAAATTTATTCCCCTCTGCAAAAAGTTTAATTCGCTCCCTGCCTNCCACGTACAAATTATAACAACGAAACTTGATGCCTACTTCAGATGGAAAGTACCTGTTTTGAATCACATGAGGCCACAGACGACAAATAAATACCGACTGTCAAAACCCAGATTTTCGGTGTAGCCGAAAAATTTCTTGTCGCCCTTGGCGTACTTAATGTTACACCAGGCGCAGATTGGAGACTTAACTCTGCAGTTTGTTTATAACCCGTTATGTAGTACATATTTCAACCCCCATATGTCGGCCACTTTGCTAGAAAAACACGGAACNTTATGTAGTACATATTTCAACCCCCATATGTCGGCCACTTTGCTAGAAAAACACGGAACGAACTCCAAAAGTCTCGAGTTCGCTTAAAAAAAAATTTATTCCCCTCTGCAAAAAGTTTAATTCGCTCCCTGCCTGTGCCATCACAGTGATTCTCTTAGCATGATAATTGCATATGGTTATAGATTTTACAAGACCACTGTGTCATTCATATTTCCTGGACGCCGAAGTACTGTGTAAATCTGTCGAAAACTGTTGAATCTCCTTGGAAGGTTTTTTTTATTGTTATTGCTTTGTAACGCGCTGTTGCCGGGTTGAGAATTTGGTACAGGGAAATACATGTTAATGAAATTCGGTTTTTCGAAGACAGTTTTGGAGATATAAACTTGAGAAACAAAAACTTTAAGAGAGAGAAATTATACTCCCGAGCTCTGTATCGAGGCAAATATAACAATTTGTTTTTCAGTAATTTTTTCATTTAATTATTAAGTTTTCTGATCTTTCCAGGAAACAGGCTATACATTATTGTTACAAAAGACTTCGATAGTAAAGATCCGCGTATTTCTCTGCTCAAAAATGTCCCTGGTGGTATACATCTTTCTAAAACAGGAACGTCACAAAAACCGAATTTCAACATGTATTTCCCTATACCAAATTCTCATCCAGGCAACAGCCTTAATGCCGTCGAGCTAATCTGCGCGGGGGGAGGGGGGGAAGACTGCCTACATACCGCACTAACATAATAAAGTTGCATCCAAACAGATACACACAACCTTGGTTCCACCGGGCATCGGGTTTCGAACCGGAAACCTCCCGTTCCAAAGACCACCGAGGTCGCTACGCCATGAAAGCCGACGGCACCACAGGCTAAATGTGTTTTAGTCCATAATTAGCAGAAATAAGGTATATTTTTGTTGTTGTTAATATTATTATTCACGTTTTATTTATTATGACAATATTAAAACTATGTGGGCCTTCTCTTACATGTAACCATCGGCACACGTGATGCAATGTTTCATACAAGGATTAACAAAAGCTAATAACAATTTAATACGAACTGCTGTAACCAGTTGTAATAATATTACGTAATTAGATATTAATATTACATTACAATATAGCATATTAATCTGAAGTCATTATTTACTGTTGCTGTTATTTGTGTTACGTCCATACCAATTATTTTGTGTTGGTGCCACTTTTTTTTTTAACTATAACGTTTTATTTTACATTTCTTACTGTATGTTAACGGTAACGAGTTGCTTTTGTTATTTTTTCCCACGTGAAATCAAAAGTAGAAAAGTTTAAACTAAAATGGCGACCGTCTATCAAGTAGGGCGCCTCGACTTATTTGCGAGGAAAACTTCAGGAATTCGGGCCGCGCCAGGTTTTCTGGTCGTTCACGGAATTAAGAGCGCATTTGGAACGTTTGACTTCGCCATTCTTCGGCTATTCTGGTTGTTATGCCTTGCTACCGATTTAAATGCAGCCCAAGTCCTAAGCATCGTTTTATTCTTCCTGACACTACCTTCTTAACCATGCTCGTCATCAGGCACTTTCTGCTTACGTAAATACTTCCACAAATTCTTGTTCTTTTCTTTTTTCTCTCTCCGCAATTTTACTTTGTAACAGTTTCTTTTTTCCGAGTCTGCCGTACTTTTATCTTATTCATATACCTTCGTAACTAAACTCAACAATCTTCACTTCTACTGTCTTTGTGGTTCCCATTTCCGTCGTGTATTGTAACGATTACTCGAACTGAGCCCTAAGCTACAATTTACAGTTTCCTTTGCGAACCGCTTTTTGAAGTACTCTTTGTAGAAAATAACTTGAGTTAAATGGACAGAAAGGTCGTCAGTTATTTGTGCAGTACCAGGGCCTGGAGGTGGGNTAACCCCCCCCCCCACCTCTTTGTCACCAAGTTTGTCAACAATTAATATTAAAATTATTAATAAGCATTTAATTGTGATAAATATATATAATTGATGTAAACTGCGATGCATTTTATTGCATTGTTAAGTAATATTTCTCCTAGTATTTCTTCTCATTGACACGTGCGTCAGCACTGCTGGCCGGGTGTAAACTCCCTGCCTTCACTTCAGCCAGTGTAACCCCGCCCTTCAGAAATGTATGGGTACGCCACTGTGTACTGCTATTTCTGTGATTTACTGATCATCAGCTTTCTTAGTTTCTCCAAATATTTTTTTTATTTAAAAAAATAATAATATTTTAGAAGACAGGCTGAACTCTCCGTAACTAATTCTAAACAATGCCGCGCAAATGACTATGCCTCGCTCAAACTGGTATGATAACCCAGAACACTGTCATTAGATCAGCCTAACTAAAAAACCTTTTACCAAAGCTGCGTCTTCTGTAAACTTTTAAGGCGGTGAAAGGTGCCGGCTGATTAGCATGTATTGTTCAGGATTAAAATGTAGTTATTATTGTAATTTCCGTGCCTCTGAGACCACATCGCCATAATATTCATTCACCTACCATGGTTAGATCCGCGGAAGTTTTATAAACCTTTAAAGTGGGAAAGGCGTTCCTCTATAGTTATAGCAATTTATTGTGAACGCCTATGGACCGGCGGTAACAGCCGTTTGTGTGCATAGAAACGTTCTCATTACCTCATTACATTCAAGGCGCGTTGTGTGTATAATTTCGTTTTAGGTTCATGCCTTCATGATGCACCTAGACTCCTACTGTGGCCTATTTTTTAAGACGGAATCTTGTGATTTGCGTGGATTAGGATTGGCTACGTCCAATCATTTGCATTGGTAACACAGTATGCCATTCCATTTCGTTTACATGTTTGAATATATCGTTAAACACTTCTTTAATCGGTGTACGGTGTGTGCAGAAATCACCGCTGTCGTCATTTCACAGACGCTCGTCATTCAAAATCGACATGCCTTCCAATGCAGAAATGTGTGAGTTGTCGGTTTCGTTAAGCGTAAAACGCAGCTAAATAAGTTTTCCTGAAGTGTCGGTGTTAACAGCTGTTAAATAAGTTCATGAGTACTACTACCTGAAAAACAATTTATTCGGTATTGTCGCTTGTTCCCAATTGGAAAATTATTTAGGCAATTTCTCTCTTTCTATTGTAGTCAATACACTGAGCTGTGTACAGTCGTGTGACGAAGCGAAAGCTTGCACTGTCAACAAAATCTGATAATGTCCGAAATTAATGTTCACACTCGTTGTACGTTAATAACAGACAAACTACTAAAGACAGTCTGATGGGACCGCGTATATTTGACTTTATAAGAACAATGTTGGGTGTGTGCGAGCGCGTGTAGCCATCGTGCATTCGTCATTTCCGATTGCAACCACGAGCGGCTTGCAGAGGAAATGGCGCGGAGTGTCAAGATTTTCTTTCAACAAACGTAAGTGGATATTAAAGTGTTATTGGAAATGCGAGAACACGATTGTGGTGCAGAGACGATGGAGGGGGAAGCAGTCGATACTGCGCACCGTCACACGTGACAACGACACGATAACATGACGACAAGTTTGAGAGGGACGGAACTGTGTGTGATGTGAAGAAAGGACGGCGTGGCAGGTAGAGAACGACAACAGTAGTGTGAAATGGAGGGTTCTAACACAGCGTCATGACAGGGATTCGGGATTCGACCTTCAGAAGCTTGGTAAGGAAATTACAAACTTCATGCGTTTGCATTCCGCTTCGGGGGCGGCCATCTTGGCAGCCAGTGCCAAAATGCGCAAAAACTGTGGAAAAAATTGCAAAAATTTATATAAAAAAAGTAATTTTTTAAATTTAACTTATGATGTAATCTTTCAAAACATTAATTTAACTTTTGAAAAGTCTCAACTTTTCAAAAGTTCCTAATTTTTTAAAGTCTCAACTTTTCAAAAGTTCCAAAAAATTATTTTTTCCTGAACATTCCCTGGCGGCCATTTTCGANCAAACTTCATGCGTTTGCATTCCGCTTCGGGGGCGGCCATCTTGGCAGCCAGTGCCAAAATGCGCAAAAACTGTGGGAAAAATTGCAAAAATTTATATAAAAAAAGTAATTTTTTAAATTTAACTTATGATGTAATCTTTCAAAACATTAATTTAACTTTTGAAAAGTCTCAACTTTTCAAAAGTTCCAAAAAAATTCAAAAGTTCCAAAAAATTATTTTTTTTCTAGAACATTCGATGGCGGCCATATTCGAATCCCTAGACCGACGCCGCCAAGGGGGAATCCCTAGGCCGACGCCAAGCTGTGGGGGAATCCCTAGGCCGACGCCAAGCTGGCTGGCAATATGGCCGCCATCGCTGGCTGGCACGCCATCGCTGTCTGGCAAGATGGCCGCCCGATGGCGGTCATTTTCGAATCCCTAGACCGACACCGGCAAGGGGGAATCCCTAGGCCGACGCCAAGGGGGGCGCCAAGCTGGCTGGCAATATGGCCGCCATCGCTGGCTGGCAATATGGCCGCCATCGCTGGCTGGCAAGCCATCGCTGTCTGGCAAGATGGCCGCCCGATGGCGGTCATTTTCGAATCCCTAGACCGACACCGGCAAGGGGGAATCCCTAGGCCGACGCCAAGGGGGGCGCCAAGCTGGCTGGCAATATGGCCGCCATCGCTGGCTGGCAATATGGCCGCCATCGCTGGCTGGCAAGATGGCCGCCATCCGATGGCGGTCATTTTCGAATCCCTAGACCGACGCCTCCAAGGGCGAATCCCTAAGCCGACGCCAAGCTGGCTGGCAATATGGCCGCCGGAGGAATGGGGAACATCACTGGCTGGCAAGATGGCCGCCTAGGTCGACGCCGGCAAGGGGGAATCCCTAAGCCGACGCCAAGCTGGCTGGCAATATGGCCGCTGCGAAGTGAGCCCGCTGGCTGGCAAGATGGCCGCCGAGGCCGACTCCGGCAAGGGGGAATCCCTAAGCCGACGCCAAGCTGGCTGGCAAGAGGAATGGGGAACATCGCTGGCTGGCAAGATGGCCGCCGAGGCCGACGCCGGCAAGGAGTAAGGGGGGAATCCCTAAGCCGACGCCTAGGCCGACGCCAAGCTGGCTGGCAAGATGGCCGCCCCTCCCTAGGCCGACGCCAAGCTGGCTGGCAAGATGGCCGCCCTCCCTAGGCCAACGCCACGCCGGCTGGCAAGATGGCCGCCGCGAAGAGGGAAGTGTAGCCACGCTGGCTGCCAATATGGCCGCCACCGCCCTCCCGAGGCCGACGCCACGCTGGCTGGCAAGATGGCCGCCCTCCCTAGGCCGACGCCAAGGTGTCAGCCGATGCTGGCTGGCAATCCCGAGTCCGACGCATCCAAACGCAGGCGGCCGGCCGGCCGTCCTTCGCGTAGAAGGTTACGAGAACAACAACACATAAAAAAAAAAACCAGTCCCCACGTGCGGGGCCCAGCAGCAGCAGCACACGAACCTGTTCGCGCCCGCGTCCAAGAGCGAAGCATTCGAAGACAGCGTGCTTGCAGGGATGCGGGAGGACACACACACACACACACACTGTACATCGTCCAGGACAAAACATAACTCTCAGAAAATTATAAATATTAGCGAATAACGGATTCGCATACCAGTTCGATGGAGATCGTGCCGCAGACAACCACGCTTCCTGTCCGCATCAGCGACGTCGACGAAGATGAAACGAAAGTATTTAAATTACGACACGGGAAGTTACTACCGGACACCGTACGAGGAATCATAGCAGGACCGAGCAACTGCGGGAAAACTTGCGTCCTCATTAGTTTACTAGAGGAACCGAATGGCTTGCGTTTTGAAAACGTATATCTTTACTCCAAGTCCATCCACCAACCAAAGTACGTACGACTAGCACAAATACTACAAGCGGTGGCGGGCCTGCAGTACTTTCCATGTAGCGATAAAGACGCGGTCGTGCAGCCAAGCGAGGCGTTACCAAATTCCGTGTTTATATTCGATGATGTAGCGTGCGAGAAACAGGCGACAATGCAGCAGTACTTCAGCATGGGACGTCACGTAGCAGTAGATTCTATATACTTATGCCAAACATATTCACGCATGCCGAAACAGCTGCTACGAGACAATGCAAATTTCCTAGTCCTCTTTCGCATGGACGACCTGAATTTACGACACGTCTACTCGGACCACGTGAACACAGACATGACATTCGACAAATTTAAGGACCTGTGTGCACGTTGCTGGCACGAACCCCACGGGTTTCTAGTTATAGCAAAAGACTTTCCACTTGAAAAGGGACGGTACCGTAGGGGTTTCGATCAGTTCATTATAGTACATCAGTGAAGTATGAGCTACTCAGTATCAAAGTTCGGCCATAGCGGCCTGAAGCGGACGCCGGAAAGCTGTATTATATCGACTAACGACGGGAACTGTAGTTTCGGGGGAAAACGAGCAAAGAATTTAGGTGGAGCGAAACACGACAGTGACGCCACGAACGTCTCCTTCGTCCGAAGCGTTACCACGGAGGCGTTGCGACCAGTGGCGACACTGCAATCCAATATAGAGACGCAGCTTCGTACAGTAATAGCCGGAATGACGCGAATGCGGGCGGTAGCAACACAACAGACCAGTATCGAGACACACCTCCGAACCTTATTGTCCGGCATGGCTCGCATCACGGCCTTAGAGGCAGCCCTGAGCGGTGTGGGAGAGCGAATAGCTAGCAGCGTGCACACGACCGTGGCAAGCGAATTACGTCCATTGGCCGATGATATTAAGCAACTGTCCGAGGTGGGGGGGAAGCTCGCCACGGTGGAAGGTCGTCTCTTCGATACTAATATACTTACCACGAACATGGATTTGAGGCTCGGCACTTTAATCGATAAGGTATCCCATCTGACCTCCGTAACAACCGGGGACGCGCTCGATGTCGTGGAAGGTAGGTTGGCCGGCACCACAAACATACTGGCCACCAATATGGAGGCCCAGCTGCACAAACTATCCGATGACGTACTTAAACTGAACGTGTTAGGAGCGAGAATATCGGCGGTGGAGAAGAAAATCACGGACGTGGGTGAGCAAGGGAGCGCTAGAGTGCTAGCAGGCTTCACTGCATTACTGGACGGGTACCTTAATGTAAAGACGGAGTATGTGATACCCCCAAAGCTAGACTCAAATCTCATAGCCATGGAAGGTTGTATGTTCGCCAACACGAACGTACTATACACCAAGCTGGACGCCCAGCTGAGCAACGTAGCCGGCGATGTAGGGAAACTTGGCACGTTAGGCGGCGCGTTCGCAGCTATGGAGAAGAAAATGAACGATGTAAGCGATCAGGTTAGCAGTCTCGCTGCGAAAGTAGACAGTCTCATTAATGACAAAGCCACGGACGACGTGGGCGAGCGGGTGCGAGTTCTCGCCGCGAAACTAGGCAGTCCCCGTAACGACACAACCGCGCTGGAAGCAATAAGTAAGAAGCTAGACACGAACCTAGGGGCCATCAGTACGATGTCCCTCACCACGACAAAACATTTCCAGACACTGACGAATAACATGCAGAGCGTGGTAGCTAGCAAGCTCCCTGCGGTAGAGGCACAACTGGTAGATTTAGGCGATCGCGTTGACTACAGGTCCCTTACGACGCTGGCTGCAACATTGAGAGATAATCTACGTATAGCAACAGAGAGCGCTGATAAACTTAGTGGTGTGGATGCCAAGCTCACATCAGTGGTGACACAGCTCTCGCTTTTCGACATTAAGAAGTTTACAATTCTCTCCTCGAAACTAGACGACCATCTTAATGTGTCAGGTGCAGGTTCAGCTATGCTAACCACATTACGCACGCAGCTAGAGAGCGTAGGCAGCCTAGAGACGAATCTCAGCAAGATAATGGGAAGGGATGACGAATAAGCTTAGTACAAATCTGCTCGAGGAACTCGAGATCCGCACTCAAACAGTTAATACAGG
>NQII01002918.1:288754-303882 GCA_002778355.1 Clitarchus hookeri | reverse complement strand
CATACTCACCTTGCTTCATTCTCATTGGCTCTCAAGACCTCATTGTTAAGAGCCAGCCAAATCTATCCATATTAAAGGTTTGCTTTTTTCACGTGTATTGCACAGCTTGTATGCTTGCTCTACCTACATTTCTTTTTCTGTGCTGATGGCTATCACGCACATTTCCCGCATGCGAGCAGAGAGGAAGTAGATGGAAGGTGCTCGGAGTGGTGGATAGTGTGGGGTGGTCGTGTGAAATGGCCAGCGCAGTCTCCTGACGTGACAGCACTAGCCTCTTGCTCTGGGGCGCAGTGGAAGACAAGAGTGCATCGCGAACCGCTAACAGCGATATAGATTATGCAACAGCGTGTTACTGTGGTGCGTGCGCCATTATCTGGGGAAATACTGCGACGTGTCAACAATCTCTTGCTCACCGCCTCCACAAGTGCGCTGTCTCAAACCAGCCAGCGGTCTTTCAATATCTGATTAGGTCCCATATAATAAAATGTCATCTGTGCTGGATGTAATTTACACTAATGGACGTTTTTTGACGTGAATACGTCTAACTTCGTATATAATAACTAGATGTCTGTGAATATCACAAATTCTCTCGGTGGTATGTTAGACATCAATAACGTGTACTCGTGTCTTCATTTCATGATTAAACCATAGTTTTTCAAACACGCTCTCAACGACTGTTTAGCCAGTAATAAACATGAAGATATTATTGTATCCTATATCACGCGACTCTGATGTGCTAGCGCGATTATTTTGGTGCCGAACAAAAGATCTCGTCTAGATCTGTCGATTTAAGTCATACAAGCCAAGTAACTATATCGTTACTTTCATTTTATTCCCATATCCAAAAGAATACATTACCTACTAACCCAGCCATATACACGTACTTCGCTGCGTACAACACCAGTCATAAGGGTGACTGAGCCGGTTAAAGGGGAGTGGAGGTATTTGGGCCGTTCTTAACATCGAGGCCTTGACAGTCGACGAGGGTGACGCGAGGTACGTATGGAGCAGCGCCGTAATGAAGTGGCGGAGGAAACGGGAGATCCCCGAGAAAACCCGTTGACCAGCGGCTTCGTCCGGCACGATTCCAAATTGCGAAAATCCAGGAATCGAATGCGCCGGGAATCGAACCCGGTTCACCTTGGTGGCAGGCGTGCAGTCTGGCCACTACACCACCGTGGCCCCGAGTGGGTAAAAGGGTTTCATGTTCCTGAATAAGAGCCTGTTATCATCGCCTGATTTAACTGGCACATTTGCACAATGTGAAGCTCTTATCGCCCAAGGTAAGGCCGCTGTTTCGTAAGTCAGTGCTGTCTTAACCGGTTTACATTTTCGTAAACTTATCAGTCTCAAGTGCGAGTTACCTATCTAAAAATTGTGACACAGAGTGTGGCAGGAATTACTCAAGGCGCTAACTTTTCCACTATGAAATAGATAAGACTTTTAGCGTTCTTGAACAAAAATCCCGTAGAGCAATCTTTCTTAGGCCGTGACCTTATCTGTTTCCTGATCTGGGATAGTTCATAGGACGCATGCAAAGTAATACAGTACTTGTTTTTACAAAATATGTGCTTTATATGTATTTTCTTTGTATTTTTATTCCCATACTCATGCACTTATAAGCGTATATTTTGTAAGTTGAGTTTGTTTAACTTCTCTAGTCTAACTTACGTTAGGCAAAACCAAAATTCAAACGTTCATCACAGAAAATTGCTTCTTTACAAGCAATACAGCCTTATATTGCCTGTCTGTGTGTTTAACGTTACANAAACGTTCATCACAGAAAATTGCTTCTTTACAAGCAATACAGCCTTATATTGCCTGTCTGTGTGTTTAACGTTACAGTATTATGTACAGATGACCTACAAGCAACGTTTATATTTGGATGAGTCTGAAGCACTTGTTCACTTGTTCACTCTGCACGCTCTAAGTCTCGAATAATCACCAACTCGGCCCTTCGCTGCATGAGAACGATCACCTTGGCCATCTAGACCACCGGAGACTTAAGTAAACTTCGTGCAAATTTTAGTACCCTACATTTCGGTACCATTTGCCAAACCGGAATATAGCCGTACTCATGGTATAATATATTCGCGGTATCTTTNAAACGTTCATCACAGAAAATTGCTTCTTTACAAGCAATACAGCCTTATATTGCCTGTCTGTGTGTTTAACGTTACAATATTATGTACAGATGACCTACAAGCAACGTTTATATTTGGATGAGTCTAAAGCACTTGTTCACTTGTTCACTCTGCACGCTCTAAGTCTCGAATAATCACCAACTCGGCCCTTCGCTGCATGAGAACGATCACCTTGGCCATCTAGACCATCAGAGACTTAAGTAAACTTCGTGCAAATTTTAATACCCTACATTTCGGTACCATTTGCCAAACCGGAATATAGCCGTACTCATGGTATAATATATTCGCGGTATCTTTNATACCCTACATTTCGGTACCATTTGCCAAACCGGAATATAGCCGTACTCATGGTATAATATATTCGCGGTATCTTTGCACTTTTTGAGTTAAACCATTGCAAAATCACCCCATATATGACGTGTTTGGTTGTTTCTTAAATAGATTATATATAACAAGCGTTTTATACTTCTTTCAACATTAAAGTGTCTTATTTTTGGTTAAATTGAACTTTTACTTATATTTTATGTATATAATATAATATTTTATTTATAACTAATATGGATAAAAACTGAGAGAACGTAGGTTTGTTGGTAACGCCAAGTAAAAAAAATAGTACTTAGGCAAAACGTATTTAAGGCGAGTGCACACGATGTGATATTCTATACTTGGTTTGGTTCGCATGAAGCGGGGGAATACCCTCAAAGTAGAACTTCAGCAGGACTTCNGATGTGATATTCTATACTTGGTTTGGTTCGCATGAAGCGGGGGAATACCCTCAAAGTAGAACTTCAGCAGGACTTCGGAAAACGGAACGGACTGTATGAGAACATTAACAACGCTCCGGTTCGCTGGCCCATTCACACCCATTCCCCTTCGTCCAGTTTGTCGTTGCCAACAGCTTGCGTGACTCATACGAGTGAGAAGNGATGTGATATTCTATACTTGGTTTGGTTCGCATGAAGCGGGGGAATACCCTCAAAGTAGAACTTCAGCAGGACTTCAGGAAACGGAACGAACTGTATGAGAACATTAACAACGCTCCGGTTCGGTGGCCCATTCACACCCATTCCCCTTCGTCCAGTTTGTCGTTGCCAACAGCTTGCGTGACTCATACGAGTGAGAAGNCTGGCCCATTCACACCCATTCCCCTTCGTCCAGTTTGTCGTTGCCAACAGCTTGCGTGACTCATACGAGTGAGAAGAAGCGAATCCAGCAATGGATGACATGGGGGATTATTATAAGTTATTCGTTCATTTTTCGTTTGGTTTAGGTTTCGAAAGTCCTCAAAACGAATAAAATCTTCGAGCAAGGCAATTTCGTATTCTAATCCATATTTCGTTATAGCACTCCAAGAATTTGGCAATGCTGGGTTTCGTTAGCGAATGCAAGAGGGCGACTCTATTCACGTGAACTTTAATTGACGTATGGTATTTTCATTGTAAAATTATGAATACCTCAGCTTGGAACATTAATCAATCAAAGCAGTAAAACCCTTAAAATATTTTGTTTGCATTTGGAGGGATTTAAAATTTAGTGTTAAACAAATAGTATATTTCAAGGAACAGGCATCTTTCGTTTGTAACGTGTCTCAAATGTGCTGTTCGCGTCGTGCCTGGCGGTATTTTATAACTCTGCTGAACATGTGACGTATTATATATATATATATATATATATATACATATATACATATACACGCATGCTGTAATTTCGTATACACTTGTGCTAGAATGGAATCACATGCATTCCGATAAGAGAGAACGTACAGAACTTTGATTGTCACACGTACTCAGATTTTTCTGAGTTGCCATTTGCTGTTGCACGCTATTATGAGCACGCTGATTCGGCCGTTATTTTTAATACGAAGATTACAAAATAAAAGATGGGCAACAAACTAGACGCTGTCGTGTTTCTACTGAACTGTATTAATTCCAATGTGGTATGAATTCATTCTAAATTATTTTCAAGAAACAGTAATTTTTGTTTTACGCCCAAGAGTTATTTATTGTTTACCGTTACCTTTTAGTTTATTTTCAAACTGCATTGTTTGAACGAATTATTACATAAAATCTAAATTTATGTTATTGTTTTACATTATAAACTACTAAAAATTAAATAACAAAATGCTGTCAGTCTACATTAGTGCTAATATACACTGAAGAGCCAAAAAAACTTGTACACCTGCCTAATATCGTGTAGCCNCTCGCCCAGCCAGCAGAAGTGCCGCAAGACGACGTGGCATTGACTCGACTAATGACTGAAGGTATGCAGGAGGCAATTCACACTATGAATCCTGCAGGGCAGTCCACAAATCCAATCTGCGCCAATTTCAGAAAGGGTTGCACGTCTGTCAATTTTAATGATTCTCGTCAGTCGTCGTTTGTCCCGTTCTTTCACAATCTTTTTCCAGCCGCAGCGATGTCAAAGATTTTATGTTTTACCGGATTCCCGATATTCACGGTACACTCGGGAAATGGTCGTACGCGAACATCCAAATGTTATCGCTACCTCGGAGATGCTATGTCCCATCTCTCGTGCGCCGACTATAACACCACGTTCAAACTCACTTAAATCTTGATAACCTGCCATTGTAGCAGCAGTAATCGATCTAGCTGCCGACCGCATCGCGTTACTCTGATTGGTTCTATACCTCTGTTATTTGCATACGCACTCCTATACCAGTTTTTTTTTTGCTCTTCGGTGTATTTCGCAAATTGAAACAGAAAGGTTTAATTAATGCAATTTAATTTTAAAAAAAAATTTTTCATGAGGGCACATTACTTCACGATTCTCATCTTCCGTGGTTACATATCAAATAACCACGCATCCGTCATGTTTTAATAATAAAACTCCGTAATGAGTTCCCGAAGGGTTTCGTTATCGTTCAGAACGTGGTATCGAACACTTAGTTACGTCAAACGAATGTTTGAAGGCGCTTAGAATACCTCCTTTCATTAGGAAACGAAAATTCGAGTAATAACAGGTATTTTCTTCGAAAGCAAACGAAACTAATAACTTAAAAATAAGCCACGTGATGCTTGGTAAAGGGGGGAGAGATGCTACAGAGCAGCAACGCTGCCTGTGATTGACAACCCACATCAGGTAGTGTCTGACACCTTCCAGAAGGCCGGAGATCGCTTCCGCAATTCAGAAACCTCTCGATGTTGGATTATATCATCTTTGGACCGTGTGGTTGCGGAATTATTCGGGAAGTATTAGTGCAGGCATAAATACAGCCCTTTACCTCGCCGTGGGTAGTTCTTTAGATTGTGTGAACGACGGTATATGCCGTTCACGGTAAAGTGAGCACTTTTGAACGCCGTCTCATTTGGAATGATAGTCAATAAATATATTGCCTTAATTCAAAGATAAGGTTACAGAAACATACGATTGCTGTTAATAAATGTTTTCTTAGTACGCTTTTGTGTTATGGCATTATTACCTTCCTTTATAGTTAAAAAATAAACATTCTTAGAGCTGCTTTGGTCCACAGTAAAGAAAAAGTATTTCGTACCAAAAAAATAACTGTTTTAGCGACATTAAAGGTTTCCTGTCGTGAATTGTAGTTTCCAGTACAAGCCTGTGCCTACTGCAGTCACGAAACTGCAACTGCGCAGATGTACAGTCCTCCTGCAGACGTTCCAATGTTCATTTGAACTGCAGTTATTCTCCAAATCACTAGCCTCTATTCTTGCCGATAGGTGACATTATACTCTGGCCTATGTTAACTACCTGACATAACATACCTACCGAAAGTAATCTAAACACAATCAGGCGTAGTGGTCGTATGGTGAAGGGCGTTGAACAAGTAACACAGAAAAAAAAAAGGTGGGAGGGGTTTCGGGTACGAGTCTCAAAGCTGTCCTATGATTTTTTTTAGTGACTTATGTTGAAACATTTGTCACCTCTCTCTTATTTACCAGCCGCGGTCGTTATACACAGCGCACATTTTTCTTGGCAGTGTAACTGACAACACCACGAAGACGCCTGCTGAACTCCTGTATCGACAATGCAAGGTTATCGCAGCCATCACTATATAGGTAAAACATGTTTATGGCAAGCCTACTATGCAGTATTTCAATTTGTAAACGAATTTTTCTTTGCGGTAACAAATCAAGTGTTCCAGCAAAGAAAGGGTTTTTACAGTGCGTAGTGGAATTTTATGATCAGGAAGGGCATTAACAACTTCTACAAGTTACCTGGTGAAAACTATGTCAACAAGATTTCCTTTTGATAGCCAGTGCACGGTGTGGCATTTTTGTTAAAGGCCGTACACGATAAAGTGAGCGCTTTTGAAAGCCTTTCTATATATCTGCTGTCATCCCGTTGATTGCGTATCTTTCTGCGCGTACCCATCAAAATAAACACTGCGATGTTACTTTCAGCTGGTGTTTATATCAGCTGGCTCATACATCAACAGCATACTCTTTAAATAAACAACTAAAAGTAATAAATATTGTAATAGGCACTTAAACACGTACACGTTAATTTCAGAAAATATTTGTTTGTGAATACTGACCTATGTTAACAATTATTTTGCTGTTTAAATATCAATCAGTGCCTTCAACTCTGGTCGATACTTCCGAGGTCACAAGAAAATGTGTTTGGTTAAGTAGGTCAACTGAATGGCAGAAGAGTTAAACATTATTCTTTTTCCAGTTACAAAAAACAACTACGATGTTTCGAACGTTCACCTTTAAAAGGGCTGAAACGCTCGCCCGTTATACGTACGTGTCATACTCATAATACAGGCAAGCTTTTAGATAATACGGCGTGTGTATGTACTCCTTCGTACGGAAGACAACGTGCCTTAAGCAATCGCTAAATGACCTGAGACTTATGTGTAACAACACTTACGAGTGGAATTACAATGCATAAATACCGCACAAATCAATAATTTAATGCATTACTACGCACAAGCAAATGGTGGACGTTGTTGCGGAAACAATTATTCGTAATGTTGTCATGAAAGCAAAATAGCTGAAATTTTACAGTAATATTTGTCACTCAATGCAAAGTTAGTGAACATTCATCCAGCCACAGGGTTTGTAAAGCACATCACGCTAATGCCGCTAAGGCCAACGCGCTTCGCTTACAAAAAAATCACTTTTTGCTTATAAAATGTATATAAACGTTACTTCAGCAGAATGCGAAAAACATAATACCTAGCCGATAAAAATGAATTCCACGAAACTGCATTTACACATTTAATGCAGAATCGAATTTTGCCCCAAATTACCTACATTGAAATTTAATAGCGGAAGCCAGTACTTGCTGTTTGGTATATCGGCTTACACAAATTTAACCGTCCGGACAGTCGTTGTAATAGTGTTTTAACGTATTCCTAACAATCAAGGAATGTTACATGTGAAGTATAGAACATCTTCATAGCGTTATTGGTTCAAAATGAGCGACATACGTGCAAACGTATTAACACGAAAACAGGGAATCGCGTAAATACTAAATAACACACGCACATTTATTTTAGCGTTCAGAATTACAACACAAATCACAAATATAAATAAACTCACTTTCGAAGTTACTTCAAATTTATTCGATGTTCATAATTTATACCGACTTAAATTGGAAGAAGTAGCGCATTTTCCAGGCCGGCAATGTGTATTTCCAAGAATTTCCGGGACAAGAAACTGCGTGGAGATGCAGCAGAAAGCAAAAACAAATAATGCCACTTCAACCAGAACACGTTAAAAAACGTTTTATTTATTACGTTAATGAGTATTTTATTTCGGGAGTTACACACTGACACTTAAAAAATCACGTTATTTTGTTGACACACGAGCGCCGACCGGAATAAAAAAAAAACAACGAACCAGCTAATTTGAACGTTGCATCAACCAGGTGATTATGTGAAAAAGTTAGAAATATAAATGTGTTACAACCATGACCAATTTTATTCTTATTTGCATACGACAAAAAGAAGCAGATTGCAGTTGACAGAAATGTTTAACTTTACGACTAGTAAGACGTTAAAACACGGAACTATTTCTCGCAGTTCGCTGCCAACTTAACTGTGAGAACTGCGGTATTTTCTTACGTTAAAATATTCGCGATCACGGACAGTGATTTTTTCCATAGGTTGATTTTAAGAGTGTTCACTTTATGGTGAACCACCCGTAGCAGGATAGACGTTTCAAGGTACGCGAGGTTTTGGTTTAGATACAATACACTGAGAAAAATACATGGTTGTATCCAGACTGCTAAAATATGGTCAGTCAACTGAAGGGTTGTTGGTGCAATCTAAACATTGTTAATGCAGATAGTAATGCAAACAGAAATGTTTGTTGTATTCCTGTCTGTGATTGTATTTGCTTCTGTCCCTTTGGTTGCTACATCAGAACGTTGCATTCCTACGACAAACCAGATAGTAAGTACCTCCAACGGAACAACTTCGACAATATTTGGATTGTCCCCACAGCAACTAGGATCGTGACGCCCCAACAGAACATTCTGCTGCTGCTGCCACCAAACCCGGTTGCAGCACTATCAACGGAACATTCCGTTAGGGTGTCACAATTCTGACTGTTGTGGTTGTCGGAACAATCGAAATGTGGTTGTTGAGTTTGTTATGTTGCAGTAGGAGCGCAGTGCTCTACTGTAGCAACCGTATGTTCAGTTGCGAGTAAAATCACATACAGGAATACAACAAAATAGTTATGTTATCAATACTTAGATGGTACCCACAACCCATCATATATTTATTTACACGTCTAGGTAATTCCTAAGACAATTTTTTTTTCGGGTGTAGATCGTCACGTGAAACAAAAATGGCATCTCTGCTATATATGCATCATACAAACTCACATACCATGACACTAGGCTGTCTTGGCTATATCTTCGTTTTTCTGTAAAATAAAATCACAAAACAGTATATACATTTAAAAAAAATTTTTAACTAACATTGTCATATACACGACTACACAACTGACTACAAACAACTAAATACTGTACTGCTGTGTAGTGTCGAGTGGTCTGTTTCAAATCATATATCTTCAAAGTGCCGCCAGAAAACAGTACTGATTAAATGGAGGAATGTTCCAAGAAAATTATACTTAAGATAAAATAATCTCCCCAAAGACAAAATTGCCGAGTCTTATACCAAAATATTGTATAAATAGAGTGACACAGCAGCTAGCAATACAAGAAAAATAGCTGATTAGAATATCCCGGTTTTCTCTTTATTTTTATACTATCTGTGCCCGCGGCTCCGCTCTCGTAGACTACAAAATTATTGTTTAGGTTTTTTTTTTTAAATAAGTTGAATTTTACTTAGTGTTAATCTTCTAGACTATATACATATTGTAAAACGCAACGTCTCGGTGAATTAAATGGTAAAAACACTTATTAGTATTTCACTGTTATAGATAGATATATGCTACAATGGGTTTTTTTAGGTATTTTATTCTACACAATTTTTTACTACGATATATTGTTCCATCTTTAACGGTTTACACAGCGTATTGCAAGAGAGCGCGCTGGCGGCAAACTTTTTTTCCGACTTGATTCACTATTATCGTTTGTAAATTTTTTGAGATATTTTCTTGCTATAAAAATTATCCAATATCACCTTTAAGCCCTCCAACTATTTCTGTGAAAGAAGTTACGTCGATCTGTTGCTCGGTTACGACGTTGCATTGTTATTCCGTTTGTGTACTTTTTAATTTTCCAATAAGAATTTCCCCGAGAGAATGAGATATTTTCTCGGGATAAAAAGTAACCTATGTCACTTCCCGGCCCTCCAACTATCTCTGTGCAAAAAATCACGTCGATCCGTTGCGAAGTGAAAGAAGGACAAACAAACAAACACACGTTCGCATTTATAATATTAGTTAGGATTTCACCACCGCACAGTGGGCTTGATACTCTAATCACAATGCAAAAATCCTCAGACACTTTTTTTTTTTTTTTTTTAATATTGGGCTGATATTTGGCACAGTGTTCTTTCTGGAGGGTAGGTTTGACAAAATGAGTAAACGCATGAGTTTGGTTATTTATATTGTTAAAATTGGAGGGAGGGCGGTGGTGAACAACAAAAACAAAATGTATTTATATACACTCGTCAAGCTTTCGAAACAGTACATTGTAAGGACCCAACACTGGTGTAACTTTACACGTGGAAAACTGTTTTCATCAGCGCTGCAGCACTTCTTCCTTCCATAATTTTACAAATAAATCTAACATATGTGATGGCCACTGTGATATTTGTTGCAGGCAAAGTTTCTTAACATCATAGAGGGTATGTTTGCCTTACATTTTAAAACACATGCAAATTAAAATACTGTAAATAGGTATATTTGATACATTGTGTAATTTATAACTAACTAATAGGCTAAATCATAAGTATTCATATTTTACGGAAACATAAATAACAACTAATATAGCATCCGGAATTATGTTTCGGTAAACATGTCAGTTTCAATATAGACATGGTCAGCTGAGCAACTATAGAAACAGATCATATTTTAAACATCCGATTCATCAAATGTGTCGTCTCGACAGATTTCAGCATCATTATCACCTTCACACTACTCATAGAAAAATCATTAAATTCAAGTAATTTAGTATTTCTCCTGGAAAATGGTGTACACTTTTTCTTGGTAGCTTCCGAGTGAAAGATATCACCGGAACTGATGAGAGTAGCAGCCTGCAAAATAAGTCACGGATATGCAGTCTTCTGCTGGATTTATGGGGAAACATTTGCCTGTAATTCCTGATGTCTTTATTTCGCGATTCGTGTGCTTCCTCGGACAATTGCCCAATTGGTGTGACAGCACTGCGTATTATTAAGGAACCATGTTCTAACACATTGTGAGCAGTTGGAGTCATTTCGTAGGAGCTGTAAAGTTCGTTGTGCAGAGCTTTTGTTACCCTACAGTATGTCTCAAACTGGCTAATATTAATGCCATGTCCACTAGATAAAGCAACAGTATAACACAAAACATTCTTATCAGTTCTTTGTCGATATCTGTAGCTCTTCATGCTGTGGTTGGGTCAGCGAAAAATATCCGAGCTGCGTTTCCGTCTGTTGTGGAGCCAAAACCTTGATTTGGGCGATCTGGTTGAAAAGACACGAGCCAAGTTCTCAACTACTTTATCTTTTTGATGCCGAACATCAGGATCGTTACCATCTCCACTTTTTTTTCTTTGCCTGTAAAAGTAAGAAACCTAATAAAATTTTATACATACTGTTATTACATAAATATGTAATATAATAAGCAAACATATTACATACCCAGACGATAATAAATAGCCAGGACAAATTCTAAGAATCGAATGTAGGTGTGGAGCGGTGAAATGCCAAACCTTAAAGCAGCTCCGTCTACTGACTTTGACTCAGTCCATGAGGACGAACCTCTTGCCATCTGCTTGCAAATGGGGCACTGCTTGGAACTTGTGTTTGTCAGGGCACACAAAACTTTGCCATCGATCACTGTCAGCTGCAACGAAAAATGTATTTCCGCTGCCTCAGTCTTGAATGTATTCAATCTATCTAGTTGGCTTTGAATACACTGCTCCTTCCTTTCAATAACATCTGTAGTTTCCTTGATGAATTGTAGTCGTGTGGGTCGACAGAAATGCGTAGAACTTGGACGAGGATTTTCCAGGTCTCACTGTCTTTACCCATTAGTTTTAAAGGAACAAGCGAAGTAACACAAACACTTTCATCTCTGCACGACTAATGTTCCCAACCCTGCTTATACAGAGACTGTTCGGATTTGCCATCAAAGCCCCACTTGCCGACCAAATGAAACTCACCTTCAAGACGTTCTTCAATAGTATCTAATATTCTTCTGGCAGTGTGGTCCAACAAAGCATGTAACGGAACTTCGCAAACAGCTTCAGGGCACTGAATGTTCACGGATATGTCTGTTTATTTTTTTGCCTCCATTAACATCCCATATCTGGGATATATGTCGAATTGTGTTTCTTTCGCCGATAATCGTATTAAATAATAGGATTGTTTCGATAATTTGGCTTCATTTAGACGGGATAGGGCTTCGTTTGGAGAGAAAGGAATGCTGCCTTTGCCTGATTTTGTCGTAGAGAGGTACATTTTTTGTGAAGTCTCTGGGCTACAGCTGCTGATAATCTTCACACTCGCTGATCCTGCTCTGTGTCCCTCTCTTCTCAAACGTGTAGACGAAACACCGACTACTTCACGAGTGGTTAGCTTGTCCGCTGCACTCTTTGCACTACGTTCACATGCTTCGCTAAATAATTTCTTTGGGTGCCCACGTTTTGCTAAGCGGGATAGAGTTTCGTTCTCTCCACTAACCTGTGGACTGGCAACTTCACATATAGGAAATATTACTTCAGTATCCAGCCATGACGGGTATGCCCGCTCAAACCTCTTTCGATCACGATTGCAGTTTTCCCACCTTTTAACGTACTTTTTGAAAGAAAGAAAAATCGTATAGGACGCTCTTCAACTCGTCTCGTTCCGCACGCTGTACTCATTCACAACTCTGGGATGACAGCCAAAACTGACTTCCAAAACGCCTCTTTTAGCTATTGTCACTCTAACAGAATACACATAAGTAACGGGAATGGAAACTGGAAACTTGCTGTCGGGCGCGCAACGATTTTTAAAAGCTATTGGCAAACAGACACCGCGTAACTTAACGTGGAGTGGTGTGGTTTTTGGATAAAACCTGCTTTTCACTGAAACTCTGCACAACGCACGGCGACCTGGCCAGGCGGCACCCTTACATCTGCGATGTCAAACAAACGAAACAGCTTGACAATTTTTCACTCTCCACAAGTACAATATTGTTGTCGACTAGCTTAGTACACTCGACCATTAACACTGCGATGTGACACTGTCACACTGGTGGAACTAGGAACGTTGTCGAGGTAGGTCTGCGAGACCGGGCGCTGTGGCCGTCCGCCCTCGCTGCCGGCGACGTACTGGTTGTAACACGCTTCGTGCTCTGGGCCCTCGCGGGCGGCCGGCGGGGGAGGGGGAACGTAGTGACTCGCGTTACAGCTACGCGTGGACTACAGCCCGGCACACAATCCGTCGTGGTTTATTTTTTACTAACTACTCTAAAACTAAGTGTTATATGAGCCCGCGGTAGGGACGGGAGTTAAGTGCGTCTCAGGGCTAAGCCCCATACGTCTACAAGGAAGCGAGTATCATGCAAGGAGACATGCATCACGGCAAAGAGGGATTGGGCTGCCATGGCCAGATTGTAGGCATGACAACCTCCCTAAGTGTACTTATAGCTAAACTATAATTAGAAGNAGAGCTAAACTATAGTTAGAAGAGAAAGGGAAAAACCGGCATAGTCACCGTAAAAACCCTTTCGACAGGAAAGAATTAAAAATTGCTTCATGCATTATCATGTTTACAGAAAATGCTACAGGAGACAGAGGATAGGAATCATGCTCTTTATTATGATGGGATAAAAGTGCTAGTAGAGAGGGGGCGGGACAAATTCGTCGTGTCCTTTTGTGGCCTTTGTCTTATAACCGTATTTCAACTTTGTGTTATCAGTTACAATAGTCCCAGTTTTCACGAGTCTCTAATCTCCTTATATATTGACGTATGACGTTCGAGTAGGGAACTTTAGCAGTGTCCCTAATGCAGTTTATAAATATGTCAACAAATCTCCGGTACGGGAAAAAACATCATCACAGCTACGCCATATGTATGAGAGAGAATTGTGGCTACTTCGGGTACAGCGACAAATGCCATATTCTGTCGGTCACCCTGGAGATACAAGACATTCAAATTTTAATATGTTTTGCACACATGTAGATCACTTCATGTAGAATAACACAGGATACATTTTAGGACTGCGGGAAAAGTTTAATTTTTTTTTTTCATTTTTTGCACCATGATTAGAGAATTCAGCCCGCTGTGCGCCGCAGAGAACATCCATATTCTTGACAATTTTCCAATTACTGTTCGTTTAGTATAAGTAGTAATATATTTATAAGACGAGATACTAAGTTGTGATAAAATTATTTTTACTTCCGCAAAAATTCTTTAACTTCACCAAAAAAATATTATTAAATTTTGGTAATTCGACTATTTTACGTCCTCAGCTGCTAGCAATTTGATACTTTAATCAAAATTTAATTGAAACGTTATTATTCAACAAATCTAAGGTTATATTTATATTTTTATTAAATACTGTAAGTATAAAAAAATATTTTATTAACTACTTTAATAATTTGTTTATAAAAACGGAAAAATAACCCGCGAGTTTTGTTTTTTATACTATACGTTAGCAAACGCAAATAGTTAAATTAATATTATACTATTTTCTAATGTCTCCTCCTGAACAAAATTACTAAGCGAAGAAATCAATTAATTTCTCTCGTGAAGTGACGTGTTATCTAGGACATTACGTTGCCAAAATGGTAATATTTGATTTACCTTTCAAATACTATTCCATTTGTATATCCTGTAGAATAATATTCAACCAGTGTTTTATGGTATTCTAATTTCAAAGTAATAACATAACTGCATTTGTTTTTTTTTAAGGTTACTTGAATGCAACAAAATTAAGATAAAAATAAAATATTGATTAATTTTAATACTTTGTTAGCATGTTTTACATGTGGAATTGCATTATTTTGTTCAACAGAAATGATTTAATATATGCAGGTGGACTGGTTTTAAATTTTCAGAAACGCTTATAGTACAATTGTAATTTTTTTGAGGGGAAAAAACGTGACACGGTAAAAAATTACAGCAATATTGTTACAGAAAAATAAAATGGATAATTTTTGCCAGCCGAAGTTGGCAATAGCAAGCTGTCAGATGAGCCGGAGATGCGTGTTTGTTGACGAGGCGAGCTAGCTTAGCCGGTACCACGAGTCTTGGCGGGCGAGGCAGACGAGGCGGTGGATGAAGGAGGGAGGGGGGGAGAGGGAGGAGATAGGGCCAGTCGCCAGGCCTATTAATCAAGAGGCAGGCGGTTGGTCGCGGGTAGTTATCGCCCAGAACGCAGGCCCGCC
>NQII01002918.1:259720-288635 GCA_002778355.1 Clitarchus hookeri | reverse complement strand
GCGAGCAAGTGGTGGAGGACTGTGTATTCTGCCGCAGGGGAGAGAGGGACGATGCAGGCATGCGCGCGCACCTTCTTATAAGATTCCTCCTAGCCGGCAACCTGCTTCTCTTTATATGCTCACAATTAATTACGGCGCTACTTCGCCTCTTTTTATTTACCATGCGCAGAAACAAAGCGGCGCTAAGAAAGACGCTGGCACGCGCATCGGTCGAAACTTGTAAATGTGCGCCGTTGTTCCTCGCCTTACGGCTGGGTCGACGCGTACGTAACGCGTGGCTGGGCGCTAAGTGAGGCGTACTGCCACACCCGAGGGACTGACGTGAGGTCCAGGCCAGTTTGAAGCACGTAGCAACTGACTTAGAGGAACGGCGCTTTCGCGTACTGCGCCGAGCACTTATTTTGAACTTAAACATGTCGCGATTTTATTGCCAACAAGATCGTTCGTCGAAGCACGTAAATAAGATGGAAAGCTAGGAATTCAGGCATCGGCTCCCCTGAAAACCGAAGGTACACGAAAGAACACACACATGAACGAATTTAAGGAACCCACATTCGCCAATGTTGACGTTCTCTAGGCGACTTTGCTTTTATTAATTTTGTTTTTCGTATTGATCGTCCAGTGGAAAACTGCTGGTATTTGTGTTTTCAGAGGTTGGTTTCAAATATGTTTTGTAATTAGGCATTGATGACTGGCGATACCTCATTTTTCGTTTCCATGTAATCATCACAGCACTCGGTTTGAAGGTTTATATTGCATTTAATGCGGTGGAATAAGTGCACTGAAAGGTACTTTTTTTTTTATTTTTTTTTTTACAATCTTAACGTTACCAATTAAACTAAAGTCGAAAATAAAGGGCATGCAATTTAAAACTACATACTTTCGATAAAGTGTTTATATATATATATATTTATTTATTTCCCTTTGTTATTTATTTTGGTTTGGTAGCTCAGTTGGTAAGGTAATACTCTAATAGCGGGCTGGGGATGATGTAAGTTCATCACCTGCAAAAATATTTGTACTTTTTTTAATAACAGTAAATTGCGTAATATAAATAAAGGCTATCAGAAATATGTATATTTCCCGTAATGATTTTTCTTAAGTGAAGAAAAACCATATTTNAGCCCTTGCGTAGTTGTCCAATCAGTGAAATTGTTTCACTGAAACAACCAGTGGTTTTCCACTGATTTCAAGTGGAGCCATTTTCACTGATTCGAGTAGTTGAATTTCGCTGCGAATCAGTGGTTTTCCACTTATTCGAATCCAAGAGTAAACATCCCTCGTTAGTGTGTTGACGTTAGATGGGCGTGAGTATGGGAGTACCACGACTCGAAGATCCTCACGTGGGAATCCCCCGACCGACCAATTATCTCCCGCTGGGGCTTCCAATCGAAACGGGGACAGCCGGTATTGTAAGGTAAGTGTCTGACCAATAAGCTGACATTGGGGTTAGGTCACAGATTATATAACAATGCAGAAGCAAAACCGTTGCATGCCTCACAAACTCCAGCCACGCGTGCCAACAAGATCCTCACTGGCCAGCAATACGGAGGAACGTCTTTCGTAAATCAGCGCCTGGACACAGAGTACGTAAGAATTCAGAGGTGAAACAGACGCTTGTACCCGCGACTCGCGACCCGGCACAGGCAAGCGACACGTCGAAACGCCGTTCGCCAATGAGAGCCTGGTAACCTACTCGCCAACCGGAAGCATTACGCAGTGGCTCACTCCCAGTGTCTCGCTCAACCAATCACAGAATGGGTACGTGCACATCAAAGGAATCGCCACGACATTTCGTCTCTGTGCACTTTTCTACTCTGTGGCCTAGAGATTCAATAATAATAGCCAGACGGCAGATCGACTAGTAGGAAATCCCCAACAACCAATCATTTCCAAAGCCCAAGCGTTGCCAATAGAAGACTTAGTACGCTTGCACATGAAAGGAACAGCCACGCCGATCCAATTTTGTATAGTCAGCTATTCTGTGTTTCGGTATCGAAATTACATGCGGTGTTTACAATGCGCCGTTCGGAGGCTGTTTGCAGTGCTCCTTTGATTTTGTAACTTAAGAAGAATGATATAAAGTTGTGCTAAACTTTTTTACTATTAAAATTCTTTGTGAATTTACCGAAATTGTAGGTAAAAGGTTCTGCGTGGATCTTCGTAAAAATACAGCCACCGTAACATACTAATATGTTTTCTTCGTAAAAGTAAAGAAAAGTTAGCAAATGACGATCACTGAGTATTGTAAAAATATTTATTATTCGTATTTATTACGATTTTCCTGTAAATTTGCAGAACACTTAATGATATTTAAGATTCCGTACTTAAAGTTTCATACATAGATTTAAAAAAAAAATTAGTTCACTTCTTAAAATACAATGGAAGTTTTTCATCTACACAAAATATGGAAATTTTACCAATTATCCGGTTGAAAATACAGAAATGTTAGACGTTGCTATCAGAAACAATTGGGAAATTGACAACGCAATTTCCTTAAAAAAATAACTATTTATTTAACCACTTCAGCAGTTTTCACTCCTTAAAGTAAAGACAGTTCAGAAACTGGCGCTTGTTTATACACGTGCACATTAGTAACGTGGACAACACGGTCGCTTCTCAATAATGTCAGTTTGTAACAGTGCATTCAATTATTTGGAGCCAGAACAGAATCAAACTCTTTGAAAATAACGTATAAGTTGCAGCCCATACAATGCACGAATAAAATGCCGTGGCCATTATTTAAATGGCACCGGGGGGTCCAAACGTGTTTTATTCAAGATCGCCGATGCCGAATCTCGTCGCGTAACTCGTACTTGACACGTCATCATGATTCTTTTGGTATGCCACACGCGAGTAAATAAACTGAGTCCTAATCCAAGATGCAAACATAAACGCTCTGCAGTAGGCATGGCCATCGATGGTCCATAGTATCGAAATATCGATGTTTTTGTATTGATGTTCGATGGTTTTTCATCGATGGAGAACTATACGATACGATAATTATGTATACGATGGTATCGAAACATAGATGGTTCGACACCGATGTATCGATAGTATGTGATCGCCTAGCTCTGCTGGCGGTAAAGTGATGGATACCAGTTCTTTAGTCTACAGAAAATATCTATCCGAGTAATAATAAATTATTTTTCTATAGAGTGGGTTTAGATGGCGCCTGGTTGGAAAGTAGACATGTCCACCAAAAGTACTTTTTTTCTTTTTTTTTTTTCTTGTTATTTACATTTTGCTGTTGCAGGGTGAATGTCAAATGGAGATACATACTGTTTCATTTCGAAGTTATTATTAATATCACTTCCAGTAGTTTGTAGTTTGGCCTTTGGTCATCCATGATTTTCAAATAAGTTAATTGATAACCCCTTAGCTAACTTAATACTTAACAACTATTTTACCCATAATTTATATATATAAATTAATTAAATCTATATTTAATATTGAAACAAATTCCTCGAAAAAAATTTGGGTCCATTAATAGATACAATAATGGTCAAGGTTGACTTACCTTTTGTAAATAAAATAAATTAGTACCATAAAAGTAAAACATTTTTTTTTAAAGCCGAGTTAGGAATTTAATACAAAGCATGAATGTGTTGATATCACATGGTCTTTAATTCAGTAGTTTTTTTTCTGGCTTTATTAATTACTTTAAATCATTGCTACGAATTTTAACAGACGTAATCATCGATGGACACAAACATCGATGTTTGCTGTCGATACTATCGATGGTAGAAACCATCAATGGTTCACGACCGATGGATTCAAGGCATCGATGTTTACTGTCCGATGCCACCACCGATGGCAACATCGATGTTTTCCTTTCGACGTCCGAACCCTACTCTGCATATATTCTCCGAACCCTACTCTGCATATATGCTCTGAACCCTACTCTGCATATATGCTCCGAACCCTACTCTGCATATATGCTCCGAACCCTACTCTGCATATATGCTCCGAACCCTACTCTGCATATATGCTCCGAACCCTACTCTGCATATATGCTCCGAACCCTACTCTGCATATATGCTCCGAACCCTACTCTGCATATATGCTCCGAACCCTACTCTGCATATATGCTCCGAACCCTACTCTGCATATATGCTCCGAACCCTACTCTGCATATATGCTCCGAACCCTACTCTGCATATATGCTCCGAACCCTACTCTGCATATATGCTCCGAACCCTACTCTGCATATATGCTCCGAACCCTACTCTGCATATATGTGTGCATAAATGCCGACATCCAGTTCAGTATGGGTGTGAAACAAGTGGAAACTTACAAATAAAAACATGCAAGTGACTGAATTCACAAACAGTATTTAAAACCATTTGAAGTATAAATTATTAGGAATTATGAATGAAGGAAGTAGGTTGTGAGGAGAACAAAGATTATGAGGATCGGAAGAGGGGAGAAAAGGAGGTGAAAGTTAAAAGGTAATATTAATCATAGTTACTAGAAGGGGAATATTATCTGATCCCGACATCCAACGTATGAGTAGGTCTACATGTAGTTAAAAAATAGGTAGACCTATCTATAAATAATTTCAATAAATAATTTTATTAAATTATTTGGTATTTTAGGTGACAATTTAAATCATCGCGGTTAAACATCTAATTAATGGATTAATGGTTAAAACAAAATAACGATATCTACAGTGTCAGCGTACGATCAACGCAAATTCCGAATGTACGCAACAACTCGATTATTTTTGGATACCCATACGTATTATCGCAAATTAAATTAGTTTATACAAATAACAGGTGTCCGGCCTATACAAATTCATTCTCTGTAAGACGCGCTGATAACAAGTAAACAACCTGTACAATGCCGGCTATAATAATACGATAAGCGTTGCGATCGCTGGTATCTAAATACTCGTAACGTAATTATTCGACGTCCCGCTATAAACGAGTAAGTGCGCGTCATTCTATACAAATTAATTAAAAAATGCCACGACGCCTTGCGTCGGGTGGCTTGTCATTAGCGATAAGAGTCACGACGCCTCTCCCCCCTCACCACCCTCCTCAGTGCTGCAGTGGTACATTAATAAATTAAAACGAAAATATTGAATTTTAAGGTAATGATGATTACCCTTCGAGGACAGCACAAATTTACTGGCATTGAAGTCAGGATTGAAGTGAGCTGCCTATATTTCCCACTACAAATAGCCGATGTTTTGGTCTCCGAACGTCCACTCACCATCCTCCCATTGGTCCTGGCTACACCAGACACGCCTACGTATTGTACAACGTTTATTATTGGCTGGCCGTCGACTAATGACGTCGCACGTTGACTGCGTACCAATGAATGCGTCGCGACAGATGTAACGGGTATTACAATCCACAAGTGTTCATTTCAGAAATTATTAAGACGAACCGTTTTATTCTTACGAACATAAATGTTGACTAGTTGTAATTTTTTAATTAGATTCCGATGAAGTCCAGCGAAACAGTAAAAATTTATATGGTGTGCGTTTTGTCTTCAATAGCAAAGAAATGTCGACATAAACGTAGCTCCGAGTTTATACGTGCAAATTCCTTGAAAGGTTAAAATTAATTTTAAACTAGCTTATATGAAAACAGCTGCAATTGAACACAAATTACCGTTAGTAAATGTATTTAGATGCAGTCATGAAACATACCGTGTACCGTACGTTTTTCAGTGTCGGGTAGTATGAAACCGTACGTGAGTAGTAGTATAATAAACGATAAGTTGTTGACAAAAATGACATATCTTCAAAGAGAGGTCAGAGGTCAATAATTAAAACTCTGAGCGCTTTCAGTGGTTTTTTTTTTTTGGGACATTTCAAGAAAGCTGTAAAAGGAGAAGTATAAAATGTCATGACTTAGGATCCGGTTTTCGATCCTCCGCGGTATTCCTTTATTCACTTGGGGATAAGCTATACTTCAAATATTTGACCGGTTGTGATACTTTTACAACTTGCCCACGACGCATTTGACGCCACATGAAGGTTTCTGAGGCCACACACAGTAAGTATGAAATCAAATACAGCCTTAAAGAGGATCACGGTGGCTGAGCGGTTAGACCGCTCGCCTCCCACTTTAGCGCACCGGGTTCAACCCCAGGCCGATTGTCTCCGATTTTCTCAAGTGGGAATCTTGCCGGACGATGCCGTTGGTCGGCGGGTTTTCCCGGGGTTCTCCCGTTTCCCCCGACCTTTCATTCCGGCGCTACTTCATACTCATTTCCCTTCACCCTCGTCGGTCTTCAGACCTCACTGTTAAGAGCCGCCTAAATATCTTCACTCACTCACTCACAGCCTTAAGGGGCCCGTCTACCTAGAGTTATTTTCCGCGTTTATGACCGAGAAGCTCCAGAACAATAAGGGCGATTCTGCCAAGAGCATTGAAACTTGGCTTCACCCTTTTTGCAGAAATTCTTCATTTTCGCTTTATTATTTCGGATTTATAGTAATTACTGATAATGCACGGCTATAGAAAACTTACATTTCACGAGTTGTTTAATATTTTTGTGCGTTATTTTAATTGTGTGTTATCTGCTTGTTGTAAAGTCTCAGGAACATATTCATATTTTATCAGTATGTTCCTGCCTTTTTTGGAGCCGTGGTGGTGTAGTTGTTAAACTACTCGCCTCCAACGTAGACGAACCGGGTTCGATTCCCGGCGGGGTCACTCCCGGATTTTCGCATGTGGGAATGGTGCCGGACGATGCCGCTGGTCGGCGGGTTTTCTCGGGGGTCTCCCGTTTCCTCCACCTTCCGGCGCTGCTCCATACTTACCTCGCTTCAGCCTCATCAGCTCTCAAGATCTTATTGTTAAGAGTCGCCCAACTCTCTCTATCCACTCACCTGCCCTTTTGCAAGCAGGAAATAACACAGTGAAAATGAGATACAAAGGTGTTTAACAACTGGTAAATTGTAAATTTTCTATAATCAAACATTTCTAATATGCCTCTGTAATTATGCCACGAAAATGAAGAATTTCTGCATA
Organism: Clitarchus hookeri; assembly: GCA_002778355.1. Classification (NCBI taxonomy): domain Eukaryota; kingdom Metazoa; phylum Arthropoda; class Insecta; order Phasmatodea; family Phasmatidae; genus Clitarchus; species Clitarchus hookeri. The sequence goes on along the minus strand of NQII01002918.1, from coordinate 281,646 downwards.
ATACGTGAAGTCGAGCTTTAAGTGCGCCATCGCCACTATGCAAGGCTCTGAACTGGCGCGCAGTGTTCTCGTCGTGCTGCGTGTACCTATGGGACTTTCAGCGGTGACCCTATCACTTTAGTGGTGGTAACTATGTCGCAATATTCAATGCGAAACCCTTGAGTACCTGACTTCTGTTGGATTCTACATTCCCATTTAATGGCACCCTGTTGGCACAGCATTACTAACATGAAGTGTGTATTCATTGGCGTAGAGTCACCCTGGGAGTGACAGATAAAGAATGGTCCAATGGCAATAGTAGGGCGAGTGTGCATAGCCTTTATGAATAACATGTCTTAAAATAATAACGCAAAATTTACAAGTCTCATATAAATTAATGACATTTCTTGGTCTCTAAAATAAACTTGTTGACTGTTCGAATGGAATGAGGGAGTGGGAAATGGTGTATGTTTCCAGACACTCTCACACATCACTAATGTCTATATCGGTACAAGCACTGGAAATGAGGAGCAGGAATTATTACACGTGCCTACTGTAGCTTCGATCGCTGAAAGAATTAATTAGAATTCGTCGAAAACCTTCTTCAGGGAAAGAAGGCAAGTTTTGATCAATATAAACTCATTAAGTAACAGCAATCAGCAAAGGATTTAATAAAAAAATAAATAGGTTGTCGCTTTGAAGATCTTGTCAACTGACGTCTGGGTTTTTCCCACTTGAGTGCAACATCCTATTCGATAGAGATAGCGATCGCATTTCGTTCGGAGATAACCGAGTTCAAAGGCGAAGCAGATTTTGAAACACACGGGATTGCAGTCGCCTCAGTTCTGAATTGAGGAAGGGTCCTCTGTGAAACCAACTCGCCCGAAACCTTTCTACCTAGCATAATTTCAAGTGCCATTTTTGTTCCCGTAGAAAAAAAGTTGGAAGAATCTTTTTTTGTGATTCCGAAATTTTAGAAACCAACATTCATTTACTTTTCTGGCTACAGTTTTTTTTTCCCCCATTATCAAAGACTCGACATTTCAACGAGCCCAATAACTAGTATTGTATCCTTATTTTGATAAAAATAATATGTGAAATTCTTATAAATATATTGATATATGTTGTCAGAGGAGCGTATTAGAGTTCGCGAGGGATAGAGGTCTTAATAAAAATAAAATAATCAAATTAAATTTTTAATTTATTTATAATGATATAAATATTCAAACATCTGCTTGTTGTTACAACATCAAACTACCTGTCTCCACGATTACTATTGTTATTCTCAGTGGGCGTAATAATTCTAGTGAAAGTCCTTATGCCTTGCACTATATAGGTTACTATCGCTTAATTCACATTCGTTATTTACTCACATTAAGTCTGTATATTGCCATCATTCCAAATGTCTGTCACTCACGCCTCCAGTTCAGTAGTCTCGCCAGTCAGCCTCGCTCTTCACTGCACCGATGCTCGCAGTCCGCAGACTTCACTCCCGCTTGTCATTCGCCGCTTCGTTGGCTCGTCGCTTCGCTGTATTCGCACACCTGGCTCTTCATGCCGTACAACCGTCCAAAGTGTAGTATTGGCTCGTAGGCCCGATCCAATATGTTGCCCGCACCCCAATAATACTGAGTGTGGCGAGGGCGATAATCAGAACATTCTTGCAAAGATAACCCCAGAAATTAAATCCCTAATGTCAGGAGCGCAAAAGTCCCGATTGGCTTATCTGGCACACGTGGCGGCACGCCTTTGTATATCGCAGCCAAATTCCCGTGTTACTACCCTGCCCTATTTTCCATGATCATTTTTGCCACATCTATTTACCACAATGCGTGCTTTACGCTGCGTTTTTGTTTTTATCTGTAGCAGAGACCAGCCATCTCCTGAACAAATCCTTATTGAAACAGATGCCAATGTTTGAAAATTTTATAGGACTTAACGTATTCCTGATGTGCACTACAGGACCTGAACCGCACAACACTCGAACTGAATACAGGCTATTCTACATATAAAATAATACTGGAGCATCACATATCCGTGCTTTTTTATAAGCCACGTATATTGTACAAGGTTATATATATAATAGGAGCAGCGGTGGCGTAGAGGCCAGGGCGCTCGCCTCCCACTACGGCGATCCGGGTTCGATACCCGGCGGGTTCACTCCCGCATTCTCGCAAGTGGGAATCGTGCTGGACGATGCCGCTTGCCAGCTGGTTTTATCAGGGTGCTTCCGTTTTCTCAGCCCTTGCATTCCACTGCAGCTCACGTCATGTCAGGGAATAACGGACACCTACGGGTCCCAGCTTGAAAGTCCGAAATCAAGAGGGTGTCGCCTCGCCCTGGGTGCACTCCGCACACGAAATGTACTTATTTTTTATCTTGCTAATAGACACAGGCCTAACAGGAAACTTAAAACTGATCACTAAAGGTGTCTTCAAGAAACTGTGTTTTTATCTGTATAAGCCGAAAGCTCTACATAAAAAATATGTTTTTTTTCCTTTCTTTAGAATTTAAAATTTAGCTTTTAGATTGTGAATAACGTTTTATTAAAGTGACACATACAATGAATATTTAAAGCAAAAATTCCCTCTTATTCCATCTAATTTTTATTTTCATTACAAAAATTTTACTAAATCGAACAAATTCCATGACCTAACAAAAATTATCACTTTTGTGAGGCGACTGAGTACGCGAAGGCGCTGTCAAATGTACGAATAGGCGAATTTAACGGTCCCCTCTTCCCCCGCGGATAATTATCAAATCACCTCACTGCATACCCACCTGCCTGAATGTGGCCGCGGTGGTGCAGAGGTCAGACTCCTCACCTCCCACCTAGGCGAACAGGGTTCGATTCCCGGCGCGGTCGCTCCCGGATTTTCGCATGTGGGAATCGTGCCGGACGGTGCTGCTGGTCGGTGGGTTTTCTCGGGGATCTCCCATTTCCCCCGCCCTTGCACCCCTGCGCTGCTCTATACTCACCTCGCTCCACCCTCAACGGCTCTCAAGACCTCGATGTTAAGAGCCGCCCAAATATCTCTACTCCACTCCACCTGCCTGAAGTTGTTTTGCACATCTGAGCGTTTACGCAAACTGAGGTTCGGTCTCGACACAGAGTTCGCGGTAAAAGCAGCCTGTTGGCAGTTTCTTCGCACTTTTGAATGGTGCTCTTGAAAAATCACTCTATGTATGGCGTGTTCGGTTATTTCTTAATTATGCCATTTATCACAAGCGTTTGTTAAATTAAAAGTACCAAATTTTTGCTAAAATTGAACTTTACTTATATATTGTCTATAATTATATTTAATTTATAATTAATATATAATTATAAAACAGCGGGAAAACAGGTGTGGTGGTAATGCCTAGTAAGAAATAGTTGTTATGCAAAATATTATTACACTGTGTGCGCACGAATGCGGTGCGTTGTCCCTTTGGTATAGTTTTTGTAGACTAGGTTAAGCGTTATTTCATGAGGCGGAGGAATATCCTGGCAGTAGAACTTTAGCAGAGCTTCAGAAAAGTTGGAAATGACCGTGGATGAACTATATAGTGTACGAAAATAGACAGGCAGCAGCTTATTATTGCAACATTGCCCGCCACCAATAAAGTATGCACCCATACGTGACATATGCTAATATACTTTAGTTGGTATGTGCAGATTTCGCCATGAGCGAAATAATTATCAATTGCTTTCTGAATTAAAACTTGCAGATTCGGTGCAGCTTGTTTTATAGTATCACATCACGTTTTTCAAACGTGATGTATCGCTGATCCTTCGAACAAGTACTTCAGGAATTTGCCCGCTTCTGTTTGGCCTCCACGTGGCACAATCAGTCTCCTCAGCTCCCGAGTCACTGCCCGTTCACGTGATTATTATCTAGTTCTCTCTATTCCCTAACGACAGCAGATTTTGTTTCTGACGTCAATGTCTCGTAATCAGACGTTCACTGAGTGGAACCTGTAGATAATTACAGATAAGCGAACAACAGCAGTAACACAAATCCTTTCCTCTCGCTTGTATCTCGTAGATGAGAGCGCACGCTCGTCACTTGAGCGTTTATGCACTAGAGATGTACAATGGACATTCTATTATATAAATGTTACGTAATTATGTCGTGTGATCATGAACACGTGGCTCAAGTATTTCCTAGGGAAAAATCACGTTCTTATCGTGTCCCCTGTTACCCGTCTTCGGTGGACACAGGGAATCGAGCAACTGCGCTTCGCGACGAGAGTGTCTCACGATGCGCGTGCAAGGAGAACGTTGTAATCAAACAGAGCTTGATTTCACATCGCCCTTTACCACAGTCACAGGAGTCTACCTTCGTTTATAATAATAACTAGAGACCCGGAAATTTCCCGAATTCATTTGAGGACAAGTTAGACTTCACACACACACACACACATATCACACACACACACACACACACACATACTTTTGACTTTCTTTTTCCATTGGCACGCAGTTTGTAAGCCACGCCCTGAACGCATTAAAACCAATAACTAGCCTTCAAGAAAACAAGTACCGAATGCCGTGCTACATGGTCCTGGGTAAAACGGGAGCGTCAGCCAATAAACAATTGTCTGAGACTTGAGTACACAAAGTATTGTGGAGTCTAGCTTGTTGCAAATCAATCCGCGAAATCCCCGCGTCTCTACTTACAACGCGAACTTATATGGTATCTAGATATAAACGAACACGTTCACCACTGTTGACCATGTGAATCTGACTGTTGTGTTAGTTTGGGGTATGCCAATTTTGGGTACATGTGCAGATGACTAATAATCGGTGTACCTCATCTCTAGTCCACGGCCGGATCACAGGTGGATCTGCATGTGTGAGTCTCAGTGACGATATGGGAGCACACTGAAGGCGTACAACGGTGTCAGTCTTGGGGTTTGTGTCCGTTGGAATGTAACGTGAGGCAGAGGTGTCTGGGCCGATTAAGTGTATCTATTCCAGTCCTTTGTAGTCAGTCCCTTCTCGCAGGTTAGCCCAACAGAGAAACAGGTGGTGTTGATGTGGGTGTCCTTGACAGGAAGCCCAGGGGCTCCTGACGGGAAAGATGAGCGTGATATCATTGTGCCTTCGTGCTAACAACCCGCCGATTCACAGTTAAGTTAACATGGTGCTCGTTCTTTGTTCCCATTGGAATTTAAAAAAAGGCTCATCTGTGACAAGTTGTTTAATGAAGGACTACTAAATATGCTGTATCTGAGATCTAAAATAAATAGTGTAGACATGAGAAATAAACTGATGGTTGAGAGTAGGTGAACTACTAATGGTCCAAAAATGTCTTACCAACAATGTTTCAGCACTAGCCACTCATAACCTGCATATATTGCTGGTGAAAGCATGGGTATCCATCTGTAGGACATATGATGGCTGTAAAGTGGTACATAGATGGACCATTGTTTGTGCAATTATGACTTATTATGGGAGTTTTTACGGTTCCCTTTCTTCGCTGGTAGCTACTTCAGTGCGATATATATATATTTTTCTAATATAAGAAACATTGATCACATGATACATTATGAGTAAATATGTAGTTTTTAAAACATCTATGGAAAAATACTATAAATACAGTATTTACTGCGACTTCATTACTGGTGTTTAATAGGAAGTGATTTCGCCTGCAAACCCAATAGGCGGCAAGTTCCTCTCCTGACGCTCAGTCCGCACATTGTGAGCCCCTGAGCGGCACTGGCCAGGTAGCAGGGAATGGGGGCGGTCAAGGTTGGCCCAGTACCTCCCTTTGTTGTCGCACCCCAACCCTCCTTGAACTCTATTAGAGTAAAACTTTGTGCTCACAATTCTCAGCAGATGCACACATGTGTGGCTAGTGGTGCCATATTGCTGGCGTGTGCTGCTGGATTCGCGGAATAAGCGACTATTTCACTTCTGTATTATTAAGTACTCTGGTAATACGACACGCTCTGGACGATTCTGAGCTAATAGCAGAATTGCAGGGAAACAAGCAGCGAATCCCATACTTCAATGCGTGAGGTAACACTGGCTGCTCTCTGGGGCAGCAGCCAATGAACGAATACCCGAGGTTCGAGTATACACAGGATTGTGGAGTCTAGCCTACATGTCATTGAACTCGCAAACTGTACTTGTCCCTAACAATAGGCGTCCTTTCCAAAAGTGTCCCTCGAGACTTACAGCGATTCATGTCTACAAAAATGTACCCAAAACTCCCAGTCACTCGATGATTGCCTCCGAAACATTGGCTTCCTTCGACATTTCCCCACTTTCACATTCTAGCCATAATACATTGATCGGCGAAAAGCTACACTCCACAATCATTTGTCCATTATAGCATCAGTTCATTGGCTGATGTTCCAATGCTACCCCAGACTAGGTAGCGCCGGATTCGGGGCTTTTTTTCTTGCAGGTTCGTTATTGGTCATAAGTCGCCGGGCCGTATCCAAGGAACTGTGGTCCAATAGGAGAAAAAAAACTCAAACGTGCATGCGATTGAAGTTTAACTTATCCTCAATTCAATTCGCGACATTTTCGAGTGTCTGTGAATTAATATAGTTGAAATTATTGTCTTGCGTTACCGCGGGAAACACGAGTGGATTTCGCCCCCAGGCACGTCCCCAGCCATCTCACAGTCCGGGGACACAAAATGTAAGTATTTGGAAGTGAAGGGGCCGCGGTGGCTGAGAAGTTCGCCAGCTCGCCTTCCACCGAGACGAACCTGGTTGAATCCCCGGCCTGGTCACTCCCGGATTTTCGCAAGTGGGAATCATGCCGGACGATGCCGCTGGTAGGCGGGTTTTCTCAGGGATCTCCCGTTCCCCCCACCCTGGAGCGCTGCTCCATTCTCACCTCATCTCACCTTCATCGGCTCTCTAGACCTTGTTGTTAAGAGCCACCCAAATGTATCAACTCAACATCTCATAGCGAATCAAAAAAACTAATTTCGGTGGGAAACGATTTATACCATATGCTTTTGATAAGATGTTAACTCATTGAATAGTTTTTCTCTGATTTAAGACCATTGGCAAATTTTTTTCAAAGGCTGGTTACAAGAGTGTTCGACCAACTGCTATTCAGCCATAATTATTCCAATTTCGCCTTTTCGTGGGGGGAAAAAAAAAATAACAATCCCATACGATCACATGTTCGCGACTTCAGCAGTGCTTGACCACCGTGTGTGCAGTATTATCGAAATCTGATTTTTTTTTTTATGCTTTGTCCTGAGATGTAGCCTCCGTTGAGGCTTAGCAATGGGTATTAAAAGTTAAGATACGCTATCTCTTTCAGACCCACATTAATTTATGGTTTCCAGTGTTGAAAATAAGATATTTTTGGATCTGTGCTGTACTTTAGCTGACAGAGCAATTATTTCGTAAGCAGAACTGGTGAGCTGCAGGCTCTGTGTTCGGAAATAATTAGGAACTGGAACATTTCGCGAATTGATTTTACGACAAGCTAGATTTTAAACACATGTACATTTCTGGATTACAGCTTATTAGACACGCCAATGTGAACTCTAAGCCAATAAAGATTCTGCAAGGAAACAAGCACCGAATTCCGTGACACCTGGTCTGAGGTAACACCACAGAGTAGATAAGTACACAGATACGAACTGACGTGCCGGTTCCTCTGACGTGGGCGTACCCACTCTCTGATTGGCTGTGCGAGGTTCTGAGAACGGGCCTTCCGTCTCATTGGCAATTGAGCGCTGCGAGAGGTTCACTGCTGGTTGGGCTGCACGATGGCAAGTAAGTTACCGGACGCTGACTGACGAACGACGTTCCGACATGCCGTCGGACAATGCCGCCATTTTGCAGGCGTGTGAAGCTACAGTTCGCGGAATAACCGGCCATTTCAACTCTGTGCTCTTATTTATTCTGTGGAGTGGAGTGGAGAGATTTGGGCGGCTCTTAACATCGAGGTCTTGAGAGCCGATGAGGGTTAAGTGAGGTGAGTATGGGGGAGCGCAGGAATGAAAGGGCTCGGGAAACGGAATTTCCCCGAGAAAACCCGTCGACCATCGGCATCGTCCGGCACGATTCCAATGAGAAAATCCTGGAGCGACCCCACAGGGATTCGAACCCGGTTCGCCTAGGTGTGAAGCGAGTAGTCTAACCACTACATGACCGCGGCCCCTTATTTATTCTGTGATAAAACTGGATACACACTGGGGCAGCAGCCAATGGACAGAGAGCTGAGGCTCAGAAATACATAGCGCAGTGGAGTCTAATTTTCCTGTCCGTAGCTACAGTCATCTGAACTACTTGTAAACTGGAACAGTAGCATGGTTTATGAATATATTACCCAGAGGGAAGATGATTGGGCACTGAGCCTATAGTCCATTCACGGTTACTTCCAACTTTTCTGAAGCCCTGCTGAAGTTCTACTTCCAGGATATTCCTCCGTCTCATGCAAACAAAGCTTAACCAAGTCTAGAAAATCACACCAATAGGACAATTCACCGCATTCCTGCGCGCTCTGTTTAACAATAGAGCTACTTCATACGAGGCATTGCCAACACACCTATATTATTAATGCTTTTATTCATATCCACTATAAATGAAATATAATAATTTATAGACAAAATATTAAGTACAAGTTCAGGTTAACCAAAAATAAGATAATTTTATGTTAACAGACGTATAAAACGCCTGTTATGTGCGACATATATAGGAAGCAAATAAACACGTCGTGAGTTTTCAGAGGTTTGATTCAAAAAGTCTGAAGATACCGCGAATAGACTATAGCAGTGTACACTATCGGCCAAAAGTAACCTTCCTGTGTGTTACGCACACAATTGTGTGTACTGGGTCTGAATGAGTTTAAATGGACGTAATACACTTACTGGCGATGATATTACGAATAATCAAATTTATTTCATAAACTAACCGTATGGTACTGAAGAACTGAAAATTATGATCCGTCATATTAAATTATTTCCAGTGTGCAATGTTTTATATGGTAACATATACATAATGCCATTTTTCTCTGTCCTATAAATGTATGAAGAGATTTGGATCCTTGATTGACAGCTCTAGGTGACACAGCAGGAAAACATGACGTAAATGGTCCTATAAATGTATGAAGAGATTTTGATCCTTGATTGACAGCTCTAGGTGACACAGCAAGAAAACATGACGTAAATGAACGAGCTTTATATTAATCCTTAAACAAACCTTCGATATTTTTATCTGATCGGGTTTATTAATGCCTCCGATTTTATGCCAGGAGTATAATCAATGAAGGAATGTGGGAGAGAAGTCTACTTGCTAATCCATCTTAACTAAACATCTAAAAATAGCTCACAAATACAGTATATCTGTAAAGCCCGTTAAGGATTTTAAAAAATTCTGGTAGCAAAATTAATTGAACTATAGCTAGAGACCTGAAAAATTCGCGAGTTCAATGGCCTGCAGGCTGGACTCTACAGTCTTATGTACAAATATGCCGATGTCAACTGCGCATTGGTTGTCTGCTGTCTCAGGAGAGCCTACGATTAGGCCACCATTCTCCAGAAGGTGTCAAATACCGTGTGGATCAATGGCTATATTGATACAAACACACATGTTTTGAATTCTAGCTTGTCCCAAAATGAATTCGCGAATTCTTCAGGTCTCTAGTAATGAATGTACCAGCAGTGTTGCAATAATAAACTTAGTTATCAATAACATTATATTCTCTGCACTAACAATTTTTTTAAAAATAAATCAGAAATAAAAACATGGCCACCAAGGCCTCCTTCGATAACTAATGCGCGTGTGCGTAAAAGTCTAGGAATTATGAAAATAAACAGCCTTTTTTTTTTTTCATTGGAAAAATATGCTGCTTTCGATGCCCTTGCATTTTGCGTGACATCGCTATACGACATTTGCGTTACAACTTACTCAAAAGTAAAGTACAATAGTCACGCCGGCCTAACAACGGACCTGGTTCCACCTACCCAAGTGAAAGAGAGAGACAGAACGACTTGCAAAGCACCAACTACAGGTAACTGGCAGGCGGGTGGACGAATCTGCAGTTACTCCCTCCCACCTGCCGTACCACCGTCGTTCAATTGTTTCCTTCCCCGGAGAGAAGTGGCCCGACATTGGCAGAGCTCCCAAGTCCTAAGTTACAGCGGCGCTACTGTAGCATATGAAAACACGTAGGCCTATTTTGTATTTTAGCAAACAGTGTGCTAACATCAGTCGAAGCTACATACGTGGTTTTGTCAGTTGTACAGGAAGAAAAGCAGCTAGTGTCGAGACACTGAAACACGCCGATGGTTGCTGAAAGTCCCATAGGTATAGACTATTCACGGTAAAGTGAGCACTTTTGAAAGCCCTCTCATTTGGAGTAATAGTCAATAAATATACTTTAGTTTAGCTTTAGACGTTAACTTCTGAGTGCGGTCGAGTATACACTCTGTGTTTATCACCTACATGGCAATATTTATTTAAAAAGGTGGTTAAAGGATAAAATATGTCTGAAAGGAAAAAGTAACTGTTGTCTCAAAAGTGCTCACTTTACCGTGGACAGCCTATACAGGCAGTGTGACGAAAACACTGTACGTCAATTGAGAAGCTTGCGCTTAGCGGCGATGGCGCACTCGATTCGCGCGGCAGTGTCGCCCTTACCGCTCCCGCACTTGTCAGCCTCAAACGCAGAAAACAGCTCTAGGTAGGCGGGATCCTTACAAGCACTCACGAGTCAAATATTGTGTGCATAATAAGCGTTTGCGCGTATACAAGTACCTCAGTAAATAAATGGCCTGAGAATTCCATTTTCCCCAGGAAATATAAAAAAAAACCATAATATAAAGCTGCAACTTTTTGCTTCACCCCATTAAATATATTCAAAACAAATGTTGAAAACTGTTAAATACTGCCTTGTTAGGGCTTCCAGCCCCGTTACCGCTTACTTATATTTTATCTATAAATTATAATATTTTATTTATAATAAATATGAATTAAAACAGTGAGGGAACAGGCGTGTTGGTAATGCCTAGTAAGAAATAGTTCCTATGCAAAATATTATTTCACTGAGTGCGTAAAAATGCGGCGTGATGTCCCTTTGGTGGTTTTTTTCTAGACTTGGTTAAGCTTTGTTTGCACGAGACGGAGGAATATCCTGGAAGTAGAACTTCAGCAGGGCTTCAGAAAAGTTGGAAGTGAATGGATTATAGCACAGCATTGGGAATAGATCCCCACAATGCTTCCTTATAACTAGACGTGGCCTTGAGGCGTTAAAATAAATTTCCTACGGATTCTTCTTAAGAATATAGCAGCGGAATAGCTTCATTCCTCTAGAAGAATCATTCCGATAGCCTGGAGAATTAGGAGCCCCTGGAGTTACGCGGTTGTTACCGAAAAGGGAAAGAGGGCCGAAGGGAGGGGTTGGCGTGCGTACGCGCGGGCCAGGCATCACGCCAGTCGGACGTTCATAACTAGACAGAGGGGGGGTGGCGAGGAAGAGCGGGCTAGAGCTTCGCGGGTCGGCCGCTTGGTAGCGCTGGCTGCGCCCGCCCGCCCGCCGCAGTGTGGGAACTCGAGCGGCTCCCAGTTCTCACACACACAGAACGCCGCCGTCCGCGGCAGAGTAAACAGTGTTGGGATCTCGCGGCCTCGCGAAACGATACCGCCGCCCCCGCCTCGCCCGGTAGTATGGATGGGCGTAATCTAGTGATTAAAATAATCGAATGATCACTCGATAACAGATTGCTCTGCCCTGCACAAAATTAACCAAATTAGGAAACATTTCAATTTTTCTTTTAGCAGTTGCTCATTCATTACATGAAACTGCAATACATAAGTAAGCAGGGGTTAACAATAGCCATTTCTAATTTATACAAGTTAATTTTAAAAGGATCATACATGAAAACATAACATTATTGGCAACACTGGATTTCGAAGAAAAAGATTGGCAAGTTCAGATGTAAATTACATTCCGTTCGTAAACAGTAATTTCAAGAATTGACACTGTTGTTATTGCAACATTTATTATTCCATAATATGTAACCATAGGCTTTGTATATAACACAGCTTGGCTGAAGCACAACTTGCAAAACATAAAAAGAATGTATATAATTGTAATATACATTTGCGTGGGTAAAAATGGTGTTACATTATATTGTATAATTATTTGTTCTTTATTTCATTATTCTTATACTATCAAATAATCATAAATGTTACCACCATAAATTGTTAGTGATGTTGAATATAGTTAATCTACTGTTATTATTATAGGTATTAAATTTATGATTTAAATTAGAATTATCACAATAGAAGGCTACTAATAAAAAAAATTAATTGCTTGGTCTGAAATCATTTAATATTATATCAAATAATATTCTAGTGCAGAAAAATTTTGGCCGAAAGATAGTAAATTACAGTAGACAAACTATTATAGTCCCATATTTTAAGTGTTCAGAACGACTATTTGTAGGGGCAGTAAGATTTCGAGACAAGATACAGTCCAAATCACTGTAGGGTCGTCCAGCTTCTTTGATTGGCTAAAAAAAATTCTGGCTCGTGTTAACCGTTTGCGCACGAATCACGAATGTTCAGTGTCGGAGTTGCTTAGTCCTGAGTGGCTTGGTCAAAGTCGGACACGGCAGAAGCAGCCAATGGAGGTATAACAACAGCTGAGGTGTGTATATAGTATTGAAGTCTATTGTGTGCTCCAATTTTTACGCGAAAAGTCACTGGCTCTAACTATTTGTGCCCCAGTAGCAGCGTTGTCAGACGTCCCGATTTTTAGCCCNGGGCGACACAGGCAAATGTGTTAACTGGCCGGCGGCGGCTGCCCGGCGCGAAGTGAAAGAAAGGCAAGCGCGTGCGAGGGTGCGACATTTCTTCTCTTTCTCTTTCACGCCTTCGCTGTTAATCAATCATTCGTTTGTTTCTATCTATCTCACGATCACGCACGATTACCTACGAAAGAATACAAAGGTACCTAAATATAGCATTTCTTTATTAGTTTTGTTTGAATGCGTAAGCACTGAGCAGTGAGTTGGGTAGTTTAATTACATTAAACAAACAAAAGTAAGCTTTTCTTCGGTGTTTTTTCCTTAAAATACTGGAGTTAATTAAACTATACATATTAGAATCGTTTGAAGATGAATGAAGAAGCCGATAGTGTTGTTTCGGATTGCTCGGTGCCGGAAAAGATCACACTCAAGAAGAAAGCCAAACCAGTAAAACATCGCCTAACGAAATGCAGTACAAATTGGGAGGATGATTATAATTGGCTGTGCATTGCGGAGTGGAATGCGTATAAATCTTACTGTAGACAGTGTAAAAAAGAGTTTAGTTTTTCTCATGGTGGACTAAATGATGTAGTGAAGCACTCAATATTAAGTACTCACTCGAAGATCCCGTGTTCTCACGCTGCAAGAAATATAACAAGCTGTTTCCAAGCACCAGGTACTTCCACTTCTGATCGTGATCTCGACGACATTATGTATAAAACGCCAGCTGCAGAAATTACTTTGATATACCACACTGTTAAACATTCGTTATGCTACAATAGTATGGATTGTTTTCAAAAGATATTGCCCCTCATGTACGCCGATTCCAAAATAGCTAAGAATGTTAAATGTGGTAGGACGAAGAGTGAAGCAATAGTTTATGAAGTATTGGCGAAAGAAGCTTTGAAGGACGCAATACAAAATTTAAAAGAAGATTTATTTTTTTTTCTATTTCCACGGATGCCAGCAATAAGGGAAACCGGAAAATGTTTCCGATATGTGTGCGATATTTCAGTTTTGACAAAGACATACAAAACCAATTACTAGATTTTGTGGAGAGTAATGATGAAACAGCTGACCAAATAACAAAGGTACTTTGTGAAACATTGGATAAACATAACTTAAAATTATCGCAAGTAACTTCATATGGCGCTGACATTGCAAATGTAAACTTTGGTTCAAATCATTTTGTTTACACGAATCTCGTTGTCAGGAACGAAAAAATATTAAAAGCTAACTGTTCAGTTCACATCTTGCATAACATGAGCAAATTTGCATGTGATAGGTTAGAGATCGACGTAAAAGCTATCATCTTAAAAATATACGGCTATTTCTCACATTCAGCTAAACGTCGTGCGGAATTGATGGAAATATCTGAAACTAGGGAAATGGAGTGGGTCGAATTATTGCATCACGTTCATACAAGATTTCTGTCTCTCTGTCCATGTCTGGCCTGATTTGAAACGTTACTTTGATAAGCCAGGATTATGTGCGAAAGCCATTGAAAATATTTTTCACTCTGAAGAAGAGGAGAAAAAAACTCTAGCCAACTTGCATTTCGTTCATAATGTGATGAGTGCTTTTGGTAGATTAATGAAAGAGTCTCAGGGAAATGATATTGCCATATCAGAAATGGATGAGTCATTATGCCTCTTCCGCTCAAGGTTGACTCAAAGGCAAAAGGATTGATTTTTCTGCTACCAGGCGAAACAGACTTTAAATAAATTGGTTGAATCTGAAAAGGCCAAAGCCATCGAAGCCTTCAAATATTTTTACACAAATTGTCAAACGTATATAGTTTTTCAGATGAAAATATTTTCGCTAAACTATAATTCATAAACCTGAAAAATGAAGTTAGTTTTGAAATGGTTGAGAATGGTGTAGCTTTATTAAACTTGACAGGCGATGTTTCAGTAGATAACTTATATGAAGCATTTAACTTGTTGAAATCGTGCTTGGACGTAATAGTGGAAAAGTGTAAAGACACCACTGCACAGAAATGGCACCAGTTCTTTAAACAATTTCCAAAAAATGATACCAAGAATATGTTCAAACTAGTTTCCTTCATATTAAGTGTCCCAACTTCAAACTACTTTCCCGAACGCGTTTTTTCCCAAATGAATTCAAAATGGTCGGATGCCAGAAATAAATGCTCCGTAAATTTATTGAAAGCAGAATTACTGATCCAATTCAATCTGGAGCTAACATATGCAGAGTTCTTCAACTATATTAAAGAAAAAAAGGAAACTTTAAAAGAAGTTAAAACTTCAGAGAAATATAAATAAGTAATTCGTAAGTAATGTATTACTTATTTATATTGCTAAGACTTAACTACCTTACAGGGTAAACCAGATAGTTATTGTTATTATTATAGTAACGTATTTTCATTAGAAAACATTTTCTATGGATATCTCTTATCATTGTAACTTAATTTGAAACTCAACTATAAGGATAAGTAATAACAAACTACTGAGTATACGTTTTTTTATTACGTCCCGCTTTAGACGAAAGAATCCCGCTTTTTTTACTCAAAAGGTTTCAAAATCCCGCTTTGCCCGAAAAAAAATCTGGCAATGTTGCCCAGTAGTTTCATTTGTTTGGAAAACTGGCAACAGCGCATGCCACAGGCACGGCGGAGCGGCAGTGGGGAGTAGGAATGAAATATGTCGATCACTCGGATTAAAACATTCGAATGGCGAGTACGAATAATCGATCACTTAAATTATGTTTCATCGAATATTTCGAATTTTGTGACTCCATTATGCCCATCCCTGCCCGGTAGTCATGTAGGCAGCGAACCGGAGGCGAGACTGATATTTCCTTTCCTACGCGTGCACGCTCATGAATTACACGCAGAGATTTCGAAAATAGGTGTGTTGAAATAAAGATGTATGGATATAAATCGCCGATATATTTCAACGATACTTTATCGAAATCGGTATCTTTTTCCAGATATCGGAAATTAATATTTTAATGAGCTATGCTATGAATACAAAAATTGAATTTAAAAAATTATATGTTTACTTTGGTAACTTGCCTAGAGCCTCAATATACCTATAATATTCCAAGCAATTTTTCATTTGTCAAGTCCTTCAATATATAAAATATCGAATTCCGATGTACCGAAAATCGATATTTTGCTTTCCATATATATCGTTTTGTTAAACGATACCTTTATAAATAACCGATATGAATAATATCTATATTCTTTCCTGATATCAACATCCCTAGTGGACCTTTGTTTTTAAAACCACTCAAGGTCACGTCCATCTGTAAGGAAGCATTTCGACGGAGATGGAAAAAAAAAAATAATAATCTTCTCTTGTGTTCTTTCTCCTCAGAATTTGAAGCCTATGGTTATAGGGTTTTAAGGGGAATTCCTGGCAAAAATGTTAAACACCTCAAGGTCACGTCCGGACATAAGGAAGAATTGCGACGGCCTTCCAAGGCTGCGAGGTGTATTCACGGGTAGCTGAATTTCTTGCAAATCAGACCTGTGACAGTACGATATTTACACACGCGATGAAAACCACTGGATTAACAGCCGCTCCGCATTCTTTCCCTTGCCCACCTCTCAGGTAGGGTTGTTCCGATATCACCAAACCAAAGTATCGATAACGGTATCACATGAGTATTGAAAGGAAAGTATCGACACAGTAAAATATCGGAATGAAAGTATCGATACCACCAGTACCATTTTATTCATGAAAATAAAGTCTGGTGTCCTTTTAAGTTAGTGGAATTTAATTTAAACCTTTGCAATATAAAATCAGCAACTTAATTTGTTTATAATTTCTGGCTTGGGAGGAGAAACTTCAACATTTTATTGCAAGTAAGTTATGCAAGGTACTACTGCTGTGCGCCCAGCCAGCAAACAACACAAGATAAGTAACGTACTCTACACATTTACCCCAAAAACAAGACTGGGTAAGTTTTGATATCAGAAAAGACATCCAAACTGTGAATAATTCCCACTTATTGCATTAAAAGTACTGACAAAACAGAAAAAAATTATTTTCAAATACCACGCTTGAATTACTAACTTAACCACCAACTGAACCTAACCTGTGGTTTTTGGATCGACTGAGATGCCAAACCAATCAAATCTAGGTTATCTTAGTTTGAATTTTGAAAATAGCCCTACATTGAGTGCAGCACATCTTCAAAGTCAGAAAATGAAAAGTTTATTATAAAGCAGAAATAAAAATACCACATTATAATTGTACATCACGTTTCAGGTAGGTAATAAAAAACACCACAGAAATTTAAAAGCCTTAATTTAGAGTGAAAAATTCTCTATATATATTTTTACCAAAAAGGGCTTTTCTAACAATACGTTACAAAAACTATGAAAAAATTCACTTTAAAGTAACAAAGGTAATAAACCAGAAACATTTTAAAATAATAAAAATAATTAACTAACATTTTTACACCAAAATAAATAATTTATACAATATAAATACTTATACCATATACAGTATATGCATATTATCTTCTGTACTTGTGTGTCAATAACAGTAGAAATCAGTAAGCTTTACAATTATAAAATACAGAGAGTGGGAATGAATGTAGCAAAGGCTATATTCCCCTCTCTCTACAAATGAGAAAGACATAATCAACAAAAACTGAAATCTAACCTAACCAGTTATCATTGCCAAGATTTCCAAGAAAAAAGAGTTCCTCCAGATGGCTCCACGACAACCTGTTCCTTGACTGTGTCAATGTGGTCCCTGCTTTAGAAAATAGACGTTCTCAAGGAACGGATGTCGCCATATTTACCAAATGATTTCTTGACAATTTGTAGAGATTGGGAAAAATTTCACACTTTTTTTTTTGTATGCTGTCAATGTTTTCTACATATTCCAATGCAAGTAGGCTGAAATATAGTTTGTTTTAATAATTGATTATAGGTAAAAAAGAAAGGTGATGACGATTGTTTATTATGTTTGATAAGTGTGTTTTGCCACACTCTTCTACATTTTGAATAGCCGATTCGATACCAACACCACTGTGATATTTCGTTACTTGAAAAATATCGGAATAAAGTAGTGATACAAAAAGGATGGTATCGAATGAAAAATATCGATATAGTAACATATCGGTAGTATCGGAACATCCCTACTCTCAGACTTTCGAAGCGCAGCTCTCCAAGAGCATCACCGGTAATCGGAGGAGAGCAAGGCAGAGTTACAGATGGATATGTAAACTGTTCTCCGCAGCCTATGTACACTAGAACACCAGCTGTTCGTTCATTGTCCGCCGCGTTAACAAGTATCCAGATTTATTATTGAAAAGGTAGCACGTGATTCGGTGGTTGTTTTCATGCTGATCTGCTACTGGCCCAGAGTCGTCCACGCAACGTCTAATAAACTATGAGCAAATGGCAAAAGTAATTCGAATATACGAGTGTTTGAAGTCTAACTTCTCCTCAAATCAATTACAGAAATTTTCCTGTCGCTACTGTCCACGGCTAATTGAGCACATTTGAAATCAACCTTTGAAAAATGCCAGTCCCCTTACCTGCATATATTTTAACGGGCATACTGACTTTCATGTTCCCAGTAAAGTGGGTAACACTGGAGGGAAAGTAATTACTTGTCTCAACATTGAATTTAAAATGTTAGGCAGACGTTAGTGAATACTGAAATGATTTCTTTTATTTTCCTTTTTTTTTCAGTGTATATGGTGGAAGAATAAGCAAATTTGTAAAATACTTATTTTTTAAAAAATTATTTTACTTTTAAACTTGACCGACGCACGAAATAAAGTGATTAGGCCCATAACAATGTTAATTTTACACGTAATTAAATAATAAGCAATGTGCATACAAGTATATCTTTAGCAGGGCTTTCGAACGTTCTTTTAGTCTACCTTGAACAAACAATAAAATTTGAGGATGACTTCATTTTACTACAGTTGCATTAAAAATTGGAGAGTAAATATACCAAAATTCAAAACAGGCGTTTATGAGAACGACGAACAAACGATTAGAAACCAGGAGGTTCGACGGTGGATTTCTGTGCATGTGACGTGTTATCTCTGCTTCATACGTCATTACGGCAGGACCAGCGTAACCGTTGGCTGCCACTTACTATGTCCCAGACACGAATTATCTTTTGCTAATTCATTTCTGAAAGTCGCTATGGGCGTAGCTAAATAACACTACGCTGTAAAATATTTCTAGCAGGCTTCCTAAACGGTAATGGAAGTTTTTAACACATACATTGCATGGTATTGTAGCCACACATCAGGCTGCAATTACGAGTACAAGAATGTGTAGCGTTGCTACTATATAAAGTTAGGAAATTCCCTACGCTTTTGACTCGATCCTGAACAATTGTACAAACGCTTCCATGGATGTATATGTATATAACAAGCAGAAGCCCACGGCATTCGTTAATGCATAATGCAGTTAATTTTTTCATCTGTACAATTTAGTTAGTATTGGTTATTATGGCTGCAACAAAATAGAAGAATTTTGTATTTGACATAAAATTATTCGAAAAAATTTAGAGCGTTAATTTTTTTATTCGAGGAAAATGTCATCATATACAATTCGTACGAGTTGAGCTATGTTTGGTACAATTATAAAATAATTATTTTTTTGGGGTCCGACACCCGTTCTGCTTTTCATTTAAATGTAACTTTGGTAACATCAGAACCTAAAGTAGAGGCTGCATAAAAGACAGGGAAAGGCCATAGCCCAGAAGCGAAGATGTATATAACTATCAGAAAAACATCATAACAATTCATTAGATAATGTACACAGTACCTACATCGACGCATCTCAGTGAACAAAACCAGCCTGGGCGCCTATTTGCGCTCATTCCGGCACCCTTTACTAAACTTAGGGAGGGTCAATGCATACCTCGCCCTCCTAGTTGTTACGCCACTGCGTGCACCCAACATTGGCTTAAGAATTGTCAGAAGAACTGAGCACCTGATAAGCACACTCTGCCCCGTATTACGTCCACGCCATGAGCAGGTGCATTTGTGTGCATCAACGTGACGTCATTGGCGTTGTGATGTTACGGTATATTATCCCTTTTATGTATATGGTTATGTCCGCGTACACGCACTCTGCCAATTGCAAACGTATCTTAGGTAAGCCAAGAAGAGCAGAGCTCAGCTCAAGAAGTTAAGACACACAACAATTTTTCTATAAAAAAAAACCTGGAAGTTTTATTTTATATATTCCGCCAAACTAATTTCTGATTGGCTATCGAGAAATACTTTTGGCTACAGCTCTAAACATTTTTTATCGTCGTTAGAATAAAGCATATTGTTACAAGACGCCTGAGAGGCGTATCTGAGTTCATGAGGGATGGAGGTCTCAATAAAAATAAAATTAATAAATTTTTATTTTTAATTTATTTACACAACTATTATTTACTTTCTTAAATTATTTATCTCCACTATTACTCTTTTTATTTTCCGGCGAGCGCAATATTTAATGCACATTTCAACTCTAATTAACGTTTTTCTCGATGTCTCTGTTTGATTAAAGTCAATTAACTCATACTCATCATTAACACACGCTCAGTATGTCTGTTGCCGTCATTTGTAAAGTCTTTCACTCTTGCATCCAATCCAATAATCCAGCCTGCCAGTCGCACTCTTCACTGCTTGATGCTCGCAGTCGTAGATTCTCCTCCCGCTGGTCACTTCCGGCGCTAATCGTTGGTCTTCTAGCTGGACTCACAATCACCCAGACTCCGGACTCTCATAAATTCTCCACTCCACTCCATTTCACTGCTGGCTCGGAGGCCCGACTCGCTTCTATAGTCACTGGCCTTGACCTGGAAAGGTTTCCGCACCCTGAGTCGCGCTGAGAGAAACTAAGGCACTAAACCACTAGAAAATGCTTCAGATAAACGCAGAAAGTCAATCTGCTGAAGGTCAGGAGCGCGTGCCGCAAAGGTATCGTCGTGGCAGTATGTACGCTGTTCGTAACAAGATATGAGCGTCTTGGTTTTTCGCTCGCCTGTCATTCAAACATCCTTTGTGACACGCCACGCACTGTCATATAACCAGGGACTGGAGAATTTCGCGAATTGATTTTAGGGCAAGCTAGACTCCAAATAATCGTACATTTCTGCTAACTTTTGTAACGGGATCGCAGTTCGTTAGACACGCCCAGGTGAACTCTTGAGCCAGCAACGGACCTGTAAGAAAACAGGCACCAAATCCCGTGACTCCTGGCCCGAGGTAAAACTGGCTATACGCCGGGGCAGCAGCTTATGGACGGAAAGCTGAAGCCGAGGCTCGAAAATACACAGGACGGTGGAGTCCAGCATTTAGGTATTTTAAAACGCCAAATTGCTCTGTCCCTACGTATAACAATTCTAGCGTCCTCTCCCGCTCTCTCGCGTGGGACAAACCAGCGAATGCGTACGCTATTAATTTATGGGAAATTAATTGCATAGCATGCCTGTAGTTTCATGCCAAGTTTTACGATAAAGTTTAGATTTTAAAAAAAAAGTAAGAAGTTAATCTTATAACGTAGATGAAGCAAGTGACGCATTTCATAGAAATTGTTTCGTGGTATTGTTACGTCGAAAAGTTTCAGATGAAATTAAGACATTTTTAAAAATTTATTGGCCACAGTACTGGTAGCGAAAATTATCATAATAACACTGTAAAATGAGAAAAAGAAGATTTTTCCATTGTTTTGGCGGATTACTATTAATATAACTTTATAAAGACGTGAAATATCCTCAAAACCTAAAAACGTATTGACAAACTGTTGACGAAGTCGGCCTTCCACAAAGGCGACCTGGATTCGAATTCCGGCTAGATCACTCCTTGTGTTTTGAACGTGGGACTAGTGCTAGGTCATGCCGCTGGTCAACTGGTTTTCTCGGGGATCTCTCTTCCCCTGCTCTTGAATCCCAGCGCTGCTCCAAACTCATCTCGCTTCACCCTCATCGGCTCTCAAGACCTCGTTGCGAGCCGCCCAAACTGCATATAAAGGCTTTTCTAGATTTGCAACTTGGCGTACGGTAAATATCGCATACAATGTATGGGTAAAAAACTTCAATTTCATTTTAGGAGGCATACTAGAACACATAAAAGCCTTAGGTTTAATATTGTGATAGTTTTGTCTTCTTTTGGCTTTCTAACCGTAAAAACTTGTTTAATTACGGAAAACACAAGATTGATTACTATGCTCATTAAAGATACATACATATGTAAATACAGAGGCATAGCCGGAGCGTAAAAAAAGGGGGGGGG
>NQII01002918.1:224874-251191 GCA_002778355.1 Clitarchus hookeri | reverse complement strand
GGGGGGGGGGGAGCGGGATGCTGCCTGGCGTTGCAGTGTTTCGTGCAACAGTTGGAATCCTCCCCTCCGCGTCATCCCGTTGCTCGGCCGGAGGGGGTTGGGGGAGGGTAGCAGTTTTTTCATTCCCACGTTCCCACCAGGGCCGGACACGTCGGGGCAGGTGATTACCACGGGGGGAAGGGGTGGAGCCACCATGGGAATGCGCTAGTAGGGGAGCGAGCAGCGGAATGGGCTGCGTGTCACGAGTTGGAAGGGAGGGGAAGGCAGGGGTGGGAGAGACGCAACTGCCACACTTCACCTGCCTCCTTCACTTCGTCGGTTCCCACAGCTCTCTGCTGAGCTGCTCAACAGCTGATTCCGCCGTGATGCGACGTCCAGGGCTAGCCAAAGCGCGTCCCCGTCGCCTGGCGTGGCGGGGCCGAACACAGCTCGCTTTAGTCTATTCGCGGTTTCTACACACTTTTTGAATCAAACCTTTGAAAAATCACCTCATGTATGAGGGGCCATTCGAGTATTACGTAAGCAGAATTTTAGTAATTTTTAACCCCCCTCCCCCCTTGTCAGCAAAAATAAGCAAAGCTCTTACTCCCCCTCCTATGCTTACGTAAACATTGGTATATATATTTTTTAATCTGTTAAGGTTTCTTTATTGTTATTCATGAGTCCATGGCACTTGAATCCATGAGTCTAAGTCTTCGATGACATTGGATGTTTGTTGCTCGATGTTGTGTGTCTGCTCACTTTTGTGTTCTTTCGGGATATCGACATCGTTCTCTTCGAGCCATTCAACATCTTGGTATTCATCAGTTTGTATTATGCACATCAATTCATTAGCACGACGAGCAGTCACTCTTATAGGTCTCACTCTCGTTTCGGTGTGCGTGTTAATTTTTTTATGGATCTCCTTGATGTGACGATTTAATGACTTGACAGAGGCATGATAAAGACCACACGCTTTGCATGTTCGACTTGATAGTTTCGATTTTACCGTTGGACAAAAATAATCGTAGGGCATCTGTAGAAACTCTTTGAGCGAAGAATTTAAGTGTAGAGCTAAACCGAGTGGAAGACTGAGATATTGCCCTCCATCATCCATAATCAAGTCATCAACTGTCTGTTTTACTTTTACTGGTGGTGGGAGAAATCTGTTGGTTAGTAATCTAAACAAACCACTTCTTGGACGATAGCAATCTGTATTTGCACATTTTACAATTTGACGTAAGTACTGGCTTTCATGCACATGCTCTGAATACCATTTAATGTCTGGTAGATCAGGAAGATCTGGTACACCGGACCCAATATATTTTGCTGAAACATGATAATCATCCATTTCCATTGAGCTCCATACCTCTGCTAGTACATTTCCGGCATACTCAAAATTTGATCTTCTAAATGTTCAACAATTGTAACGCCACGGTCGTACAAATGAGACCCAAAATGGTCATGAGGCAATATCAAACCAGCCAGTTCCCGACTTAGAGGAGCCATTCTGCGTTCTACTCGGTTATACGCACTTCTGCCAGGAGCATTTGTAGCTATAAACAATGCATCCAGATCATTTCGCTTAAAGTGTTGTATAGCAAAGCCTATTACTTTTTGATAACGCGGATTTTCATCTGGCCCTCCATCAACCGTCATAATCACCACTGGTTTTACAAATCCATGGTCAGTTTTAGCTAATGTTTGAAACTCTTCAAGGCCGAGAAGCGTCTCGAAATATTGAGCATGAGTATTAGCAGTGGATGAACTATGCTTTCCACTTTCCACTTCGAATAGCGATGTATGTTGGCCCGGAATATCTAACGGCTTGCGGTTGTCCTAGCACACTAGGAGTTATTTTAATACCAGCATAAACGGAAGGTATCAATTTATGCCGCTCGGCGATTACCCAGTCGTGATCAGGCAATTTGACTCCATATTCCATATGCATTAGAAGAGGCGCTTGTTTATTTGCCGCAGTTACACCAATAGGGACCCGAGCTTTATCATCTTGGGTTAATAGAAATACTTGATCTGGTCCAAGTATTGATGCTATGTTCTCCAAATGATGGACCGATGTTTCGGCGAAACGGCTATCTACGTGGTTTTTGTGATGATCAGTCTGTGCCCGAGTGAGCTTAACAGGGACTGCCGATACATGTCTTCGTTCTTCTGTGGAGTTGTATTTTCTTGGAAGTAAACGAAGATATGTCCCACTTCGGCTGATGTCAAATCCTATTTTATGTAATTCTTGTGTAAGGTCATCAAGAGTTTTTACACAGCGAATAGATTCCGTTCGTCTTCTATCATCTGCTGCACTCCCAAATAAAGCAATATCCACTATTGTTTTTAATAGTAATGGTTGATCATTTTCTAGGCTAGGACGTCCAACTGAATCCCTCATGGATAGTTTTTTTTCATTTCTGGATTTTCATGACAAATATCTTCTAACTTTCTTTTCATACTATCTCTGTGTTTCTTCTGGGCTACTGGTTTTGAATCTTTCTCTTTAAAGACTGTTTTGCGGTTTTTAATTCTTCGCGGGACTTATTGATCTGTTTATCAACTTCAAAATGGCTTGGCATGGTATCTCTAGCAGAATACAAAGCATTCAGATTTTTTTCCAGAAGATCAATCTTCTTTTTCGTAGCTTCTTGAGAAGGCGTTGCTCTCGACTGTTTCTCCTCATTTTCTATGTTTTCGTATTGCTGTTGTGATTTTACTCTGAGTTTAGTGCCGTTCTCTTCCCGTTCAGTCGAACCTGAAGCTGTCTGTACAATTTGTTTATTTTCTGCAGCTTTATAAGTGTTTGTAGCCTAAAAAATAAAACATCCTATGAATACTGTTAATGATTCTCTTAAAAAGCTATTGATATATTTATTTTAGACACTCTTTTCCCCCAACATATTGAGAACGGCATGATATAGAATTGGCATTCAATATTTTTTTATCATCATCATCCTCAGCCTGTAATCGACCCACTACTGGGTATAGAATATTTTTATGGCTAAGATTATTTAAATATATTTGTTAGTGTTACTCTCACAAACATTACGTTTTCATACTATCGCAAACATCCTTTTAACCTCTAAAACTCTAAACATCTATCATAAAAGTGCCGACGGCGCAACAAGTTTATAGCAAACAAAAGGCTTAACTTACCTAAAAAAAGGCTTAACTTACCTTGGAAAAATAGCTTAAGAGAACTCGATTTATTCCTAGTCGCTGCTTGTAATTCTTCTGCAATTCTCTTAGACACAATAATATCGAGTTCCTTGTCGGACTTTGCTTGTATCTTATAACTACGCCACACTTCATTAACTAATCTCTGTACAATTTGTAAATTTGAGTTCGTGTGAGATGTTTTAAAACTTTCTAATAATTTTTGGTGTAACTAGGATTTGTCTATATTAGACGACATTTTAAACCATTTCAACAGTGGCGAAAATGGATCAATGGTAAAAGAAACATTAATTTAGAACACGTCAAATCCAATGATACCGAACCGAGCCAGAGATCGAACAAATTTAGACAAGTGAATAGTGCGCGAGGTAATTCCCCTTCTTCGGTTCTTTCTAACTTAACCATAAAACCCCGCGTGAGAGCGAGTATTACTCCCCGGTATTACTCGGGATTCCCCGAAATTATTGATATTGCTATAAGCAATATTTTGCGGAATCCCGAGTAATACGAGCGCTTATATTTCGGGGAATCCCCGAACATACTTTTCGCTTTCGAGCATAGACAAGTAGGGTTGCCATATGTGTTCAAATCAGAATATACTAAATTTTGCAGAAAAATCAAATAAATATTGCTGATGTAATCAACANCCCCTTGTCATAAAAAATAAGCAGCAAAGACTCCCCCCTCCCTTTTTTGGTGCTTACGTAATACTTGAAAGGTTCCTGACGTGTTTGGTTATTTCCTAAATATGTTATGTATCACAAGCGTTTTACACTTCGGTTAACGTAAAAAATTACCTTATTTTTGGTTGAACTGAAACATTACTTGTATTTTATCTATAAATTATAACATTTCATCTATAATCAATGTGAATGAAAAACAGTAAAAAAAAACAGGTGAGTTGGTAATGCCTGGTAAGAAATAGTTCTTATGTACAATATTATTACACTGAGTGAGCACAAATGCGGTGAGCAATCCCTTTGGCGTAATCCTCTAGACTTGGTTACGCTTTGTTTGAACGAGGCGGAGGAATATCCTGGAAGTAGAACTTAAATAGGGCTTCAGAAAAGTTTGGTGTAACTGTGAATGAACTATAGATGCTACTTCGTCGTCATGACAACCTACAAGCACGGTAGTGATCACATGGGCCACATCGTAATCAGTTCTGTCTATTATAATTTTAAAAAAGAAAACATCGTAATATTTCAATGTAAATCGGGGTTTTCAGGACAGAAATGAAATTCGATATTTTGTCACCATTGGCTTTTTAAGCATATATTTGGTAGTTGGAAAGTGCCAAAGTAAGCAAACACCACCTAAAGTAGGCCTCTGTTTGCGATATCTATTCTTCTGTCTGCAAAACAGCGTATTGAGCAATAGCAACAATGACGTGTATTTTTGAACAGATGGTTGTATTTAAACCATATGGTCAACGGTTAAAATCCCGAGGAAACAAATGACACGCGAAGCTTGTTTACCTCTTTTTTTTTCATCGCCGTCGCAATGCTTCCTTAATGCCGGACGTAACCTTGAAGTTTTAAAAATTTTCTCTTGATTTTTGAAGAGACTATCAAACACGTTCTTAAGAGAACATGGTCACGGAAGCTTTTCCATGCGTCCCAGGCACAGAAGCGATGGAGCGATACGGCCGACACTAACATGCATTCCTTGCGCAACATCGCTCCTACGGCGTGCAGAGTTTCCGTCGATGCGCCGTACCACGCAAATTGAATCTGTAATAGCGGAACTTAATTACACGCGAAGAAAAGTTGTATTCTCAGATACGTGTAACCATGAGAACAACGAATGAAACTAAATAAATCCAGGGCTACAACTTAACTCTTACTAAGGCTGTTCAAGAGTTTTAAATGCAGTTTATTGGTTCGTGACACGATATCAACGATAACTTTATGAAAATACCAAATAACTTTTAAAGCTAACATTTGTTATAATTTTTAAATCTAAATATGAGAATTTCTATTTAAAATAGTAATTCGTACCCCATTAAAAAAAAATTCAGCGCAAAGTTTGGTTTCAGCTGAAGTGTTTACTAAAGTCCTAGGACTAGCAAGTCGCAATTTATTTCAAAGCTGACATAAGGTTGACTAGTTATTTTAACTTTCATTTTTATCAAAATTTGAAATTGGAATTAGGGCATAACCGCAATACAGATTTCCAAGAACTATTGTTCGTGGTTTTCTAATAACACGAGCAATAGTTTTTAGCCATTGTCTAATGTATTGATTTTGTTTCATTTCGATATTTATAATAAAAATTAACATATAATTTTCAAATTCCTTCAAACGAAATTTATTATTTTTTAATGCCATTTTCCTCAATTGTCATTTTTTTCTCATGTTATTATTTTACCTCACAAAGAAAAATCATGTAATGCGCTAAAAATTTAGAAAATCATTTCAGAATATTGGACGCTCTGAGGCGGTCGCCTATCTGGCACTTGCTGCGTTGCAGAGTGTTTCAAATACGTTCATTTCTTGTTTTAAGAAACTATTAAACGTATTTCTAACATGTTAACCTATGACTTTCAGAAGTACTCAGCAGTGAATATGCCATAAATAATTTTTTTATATCGTACGATAATTTAAAAACCACAGTGAGAAAATTTTGCAAAAAACACTCCTGAGGACAGTTTTTCTCAACTTTCGTAAACAAATTTTTATTAGGCGAGACGAATTTTTGTGATTTTATTTCTTGCGTTGTATAACTGTACTTAGAACCAGAAAAGGGCAGTAATAAATATAAATGTGCAAGAAAAAGTAATGGTTCTCCAGTATTGCGTTGTTAAAATTTTAAGAGTTTATTCAAAGGTAGGCTACTGGTCACAAAAAGCTCATAGTTTTATATTTGTACGAAATGTCGTTCGACTTGACATTACTTGCAAGTGCTCTTTGCTCTCATAACATTTTTTTTTATATCGCATTGCTTTTTTCTTTATGTCATGTCAAAATCAATATTTTCTTGTTTTTGGGACGTAAAAATAAAATAAACCAAAACATTTACAGAAAATTTAATAAGGGTGACTGAAAGGTAATTTCTTTATTAGTTTTAAAGTACGCTTTGCAAAATTAATTTTACTAAATATCATGGACTACTATGAATAGGAAATATACAAAAAAAGTTCCCTATTTTATACAAATTTTAAAAATTGCGAAAATATGTCATAGCGTGATTAAAAAAAATTTCTTGAATTAACGCATTAGTAACACAGAAGTAACTTTTGTTTTGATAAGTCAGTTAGTACGTATTATTTGTGCTTCCCAAGAACACTAAAATTGTGATTTTGAAACGTTATGCAAAAAAATATGAGATCTAACTTTATTGCCAGGAAATAGTATTTTAAAGTAATATTTACAAAATGAACAATATTTCGAACAAATATGAAATAATTGATTCTTTATAACTTTTAAATGGCCTTAACTTACGCGAACACGCTAACTGCATCGCATTCTCTTATAGGTGCTAGCTTCTGTCAGTTATGGCTGCGGAATATCAACTATTCATTATCGTTCCGATAAATGCTAACCATATCGACATCGAGGAAGTTTACCGCTTTCGCAATGAACTGAAAATTGATAACCATAAATCGGAACAATGCTGAATCACACTATTAAACATAAACTACAATACAGTAAATATTTTCAATTTCCTTACATAGTTAAAATAATTTTATTCATAAAGCGTCAATATACGACACTCACTCACTATATTGCCACAGATTATTGTACCATACTGTACTATACTAGCTCTATTTCAAAAGTACCGTAATGTATAAGCAATAGAAATATTACGTAGTCCTATTTTAGGGGTAGTTTTCTAGTGCAACCCTACTTTAGTCAAGATGTTCTTTGTAAAAATGAGATATGGGTGATGGTTGACTCTCCTAAATGGATTATATTTATGTATATATATATATATATATATATATATATATATATATATATATATATATCAGAGAGTTGATGCTCTCTTGAAGAGATAGTAAAAGTTACAGAGTTTCAATTAAATAAAAAATATGTCGCATTCCTTAAAATTTTGTACATCGATAGACAAAATTCTAGTTTATTAAATTATTTTCGCAACTCTTTAGTACTTCACTCCATATTATAGCTGTAGGTACAATTCACACAGCCATTTGTATAATACTTATCAGTGATTCAAGAAATTTTTTCTTGTGTTATATAAGGTTATTTTATACAGAGAAAACACAATGTGAAAGCCAGTTGATAAAGATAAATGTATAAGCGATGCTTGAGCGATAGCATTATTTTATTATTAAGCATACTGATAAAAACATTGTCTAAAAACTTATCGGTTTTTTAGAATTCAATCTGTGGTAAAAATAAATTAATTGTGAAAATAAGTATAAAATATGGTGCACAATTTTGTCCCCATTAATATATCATACTCTATGTGATTGCGGCATGCAGTTTTATGAAATTTGGTAGTTAGTTGGCAGCAATGGCGGCAGCATATGCTACCCGTGCGAAGTTCAATCACATTGAAAAGAAGCGAACGTAGTGTCAAATGTTAACTAATGTTATCTAAAATTCACCTCCTCCCTATCCCCCCTCCCTCCGCCAACCCGTATAATAGTGTGGAAATCGTACTCCGTCAGTAAGATCAGTAATTTATTAATTTTTTTTATTAACTCGTTACCGTACAAAAGTGATAGCATAAGAAAAATAGGATAAAACTTCAAATAAACGATATGCCAGGCTTTGTTATATAGTTCTTCCGCAATTGAAACGAAAATGAAAATAAGGAAGAAAATGCTGAAACAAACAGTAATTAATATTCACGTGAAAAACAAGGGCAAATTAACCCAAACCCCTGAACAGTGTTTAGATAGAATACAATAAGTAACTCAAACAATACACGAAAGTCTTAGACACATCAAGAATAGGGCAGTGCAAAGGAAAGAAAGTATACAAATATATTGAATACAAAAGAACGTGCACAGGGCCGAGAGGTAAGTTCAAGTGTAGGATACAGGTAATGTAGATGGGACATAAGGTTATTTGAAACCTTAAATCCCAGGTGTAGATGCGGCATGCCGAAAATAGTAATATGAAACAGCGGTAAGCAACATTAGGTTATAAAATGGGACCTTAAAACCAATGTACTCACTAGGAGTGCAGAGGAAAGTTGAGGGACAAAAAAATACGGTTGTAATGGTATCCGAATCCAATATTTAAGAATCGCAGGGCAATTAAATTGTCGCGTCTTTTTTTTTTTTTGCTGTAACACATGTTCTGTTGCTGCTATAAAATGTATTGTTAAATATGAACCACTGCAAAGTGGGTTTGCCCCAAACCAGATTTTTGTTTAATCTATTTATCAATGACAATGATAACCTTGCATTGTCTTTACAGCAGTTCAGCTCAATTACTATATTTTGAAGGTTAAACCATTATGTCGATGAACTAAGGAATTTTTTTATGTGGTAACATAGCATTTAGAGAGAAACTCTCTAAATGTTACTAAAAACTAATGAACGAAAGAAAATTTTAATATCACTTAACCATTTCCTTTGACATACAGTAACATGTTTTATGCAAACCATATTGCTCAAGGAAATGTTTTCTTTCCTATACAAAAAATTATATTTTCATAAAATGAAAGTATAAAAAAAAATGTAATAACAACAAACGTAAGTTTCTCTTGTCTTCCCTTAAAGTGTATCAAGATTATGATAGTGTAAACGAAACACCCTCAAATAAATGTTTTTCTTTGCTATACAGAAAACTATGAACGCATTGGTTCCATTGGTTGATCGTACGTGAAATGAAAAACATTTGTTAGCGATGTCTTCGACTTCTTCCTAAGCTGTTAATGAAAACCACAGCCTGTTACTACGAGGGCTGATTCAGAAGTCATGGCAACTATTGTTTATGTCCGGAAAATGATCCAACACAGGAAATGAATTATGTACAGTAGAAAGTGTACATGAATGTTTGAAAGGTGGCACCACATGGAGTATGGATGCAGGAATGTCCGGCAACATGGCTGCTTGAAATCACAGTTTAATTGATATATTCTCGTACAAACTGTATCTACACTCATGTGAACGGATATGTATCGTAAGTGTACGCTGTTTAACATCCTTCAAAGTGGTCTCCGAGGTTGTCCACGGTTCCTTGCCAGTGATGAGGAAGACGGGAAATACCATCGGCTGCATGAGATCCGTCAATGTGCGCCACCTCTAGTCGAAATGCTGTGACGATGTCTGCCTCATCTCTGGCAACGAACCGTGGACAACCTCGGAGACTGCTTTGAAGGATGTTAAACAGCTCGTACACGTACGATACGTACCCGTCCACATGAGTGTATATAGTTTGTACGAGATTATATTAATTAAACGATGATTTCATGAAGCCATGTTGGTCTCTGTTCCTTGCCGGACATTCCTGCATCCATGCCACATGTGGTGCCACCTTTAAAACATTCATGTCGTACACGTTCTGCTATACATAATGCATTTCCTGTGTTGGGTCATTTTAGGGACATAAACAATAGTTGCCATGAATTATGTATCAGCCCTCGTAATTTTGACAGTTTTCATATTTGGTTGTATCTTTTCACAGGATTGGAACCCGCATCCTTTAAAAATACTGGCAACTGGGGTAAAAAAAAAAAAGCCTTATTTAAAATGAACAAGGGCTCAGAGCATCTTCCTGTGTTTCTTACAAGCAAACTGGGACAGACATTTTCGTATGATAACACTGTTGATCCAGCATTATTGCTATGCGACCTTCTGACTCTGGGATGCGAGGTGAAACAGCAACAGTTGAAGTGGATAGAAGTTTTTTTGCAATATGTTTATAACTGATTACTCGCACTTTTTTTTTGCACAACAGGCCTTGGAAATATAATTTCAAATGCATTACAACGAAACAGATCTTCAAAAATGTGTTCACAATTGATTTAAAAAATGAGAACTTTTGAAGTTATATTATAGGCGCGTGTGTCTGTGTGTGTAGCTCCTCTTATTACGTCGTAAACACAGCTAGATAAAGCTTTTTTTTTACATGGACATTCATTTTATGGATGAATACAATTTTCAGAAAAAGAATCTGTGTTAACATATTTTACGTTAAACAAATATTTTCAAAATTTGTACAATACGACAATTAAAATAAACATAAAAAAATTCATAACTTATTTGATTCAAACAGTTTTTTGTGCATTTACCATTACGCCACAGCATTAAAAAAAATTTCAATAGTCAGAGGTATGTAAAAATATAACTTTTCTTGGGCCGCGGTGGCTGAGCGGTTAGCCTGCTCGCCTCCCAACAAGGCGAACCGGGTTCGATCCGCGGCCGGGTCATTCCCGGATTTCGCAAGTGGGAATCGTGCCGGACGATGTCGCTGGTTGGCGGGTGTTCTCGGGGATCTCCTTTTCCCCCCGCCCTTTCATTCCAGCGCTGCTCCATACTCACCTCGCTTCACCCTCATCGGCTCTCAGGACCTCGATGTTAAAAGCAGCTCAAATCTCTTTACATTGCATTACAGACATAGTGAGCTAAAGTGAAATTTATATCTCAACGCCTTCGTGGTACTGTGACATTTGCGTGCTAAGAACCCTTGTAAATCCTCGCCTGCATGCTGAAACTGGCACCAGCAAATCAACACACATTTCATCCTCGACATACAGATGTGGCACCTATACAAACTGCGGTCGTAGCAAAAAAAAAAATGAGTGAGGATGTGCCAGATCGAACACAGTTTTTTTGCTAGTGGGCAGTGGCAGAACTTATTCGTGACCCACAATTTGTTAAAATAAACTTGTTTTCGTATGAGGAAAATGTTTGTGCTTCAGGGGAATATAATCTGAAGAATAGTCACCATCGGTCCTCTGAGAATTCCCACAGGTGTCAGGGCAGCAAGGAACAGGGGAGTGGCCGTGTCACGGTGTGGTTTGGCCTGTGGAATGACCGTTGTTTAGAGGTTTAGGGGTTAACCTCTCTCCCCTTTGAAATACAACAAAGAAACATCGAAAAAGAAAGAAATATAGTTAGCTATATGTTAACTGAGAAATCAGGCAAATTGAAAGGTATAATAAAACAATATAAATAAATAGTTTTTCGGCTGAAAAATTTTTACAGGCGCTGTTTTATCAATGAACCAACCCGCCTCCCCCCAAAATAAATTTCTACCGACGCCACTGTGAATGACTGACTAATTGGGCCTTTTTTTTTCTTTAATGTAACTGTGACAGGGGAAAGTGATATCTGCAGACGCTTGCCAGTGAGGCTTTTCCTAGCATCTTGAATCCTGAGAATCATTCCAGCTTGGTTTCAGCAGAATATCGCACGCAGTTTAAAAGTTTAAAACAAGAAGTGCTTGTGTTTTCACTCATACTTTAAAAAGTGTAAATTAACATCGACATTATGTTTATAAAGCTGTAGATTTGTGCATTTTCACCAAAGACATAGTTTCCTAAGAATGTTTATGCAAAATTAAACATTCTGTAGTTGGTGTGACAAATTTTACATAACAAATGTAAAATTACCAAAAATTTGTATGTGTAAATTTACATTTATTTTTTTACACTTCACACTACTGTTAAAGTACTCCGGTAGGTGCTTACGTTAAAATACAAGCCATTGCAATATTGCGTTCTTATGATGGGTAAGGGCACCGGTCTGAAAATGCCACTGTCGAACGTTACGACCAAAACAGTGTAGCGATGCCTATTAACGTGGAATACGTCAACGGCGTTGTGGAAGAATGTACAACGTTTAACGTCATAAGGCAAAGTACTAACATTACCGCGAAGTCTGCAAACCAGGATAAACGTCCTCGCCCGAGCCGGGAATCGAACTCGGTGCCTGGAGTGTAGCATACTAACTCTGAAGCTATAAGTCAGCCTTGTCCTGTCGGCGTGTTACAGTGAAGGGGTGTGAACGCACGCGCCATTAATGACATGTGGCGTGTCAGTGTGTGGGTAGACTGCAGTCTGTGTTTACGTGTGGGCGAGTGAGCTTGATCANCGGCGTGTTACAGTGAAGGGGTGTGAACGCACGCGCCATTAATGACATGTGGCGTGTCAGTGTGTGGGTAGACTGCAGTCTGTGTTTACGTGTGGGCGAGTGAGCTTGCCGGTCACGTACGCAGCGCATTAGTTCTATAAGTTCCCAGCGACATCGCAGATGTCGTCGAGAAATTTGGTTACGTCTTCACGATACCGGGAAACTTTTGTGCGCTGCGGCACTAAAGAGGGTGAAGCGGTTCTGCCGGGATGTGTCACCCCTGAGAGGAAATAATGGTGGCTCCGGAAAGGGGGGAGTGGAAGGGGGCGGCGTCCTTGCAATAGTAACCCAACCCCGCCGGCCACACGACCATGCCTCCACATAAAAACAAACTCGCACGCACGCACCTTCGGCGGTCTGTTATGGGAATTTTGTGCCGCCGCGAGGAGGGGATCAAGGGGAGGAGGGGTAGGAGCTCCCCCCTCTTCCAATGTGCTGATTGTGTGAGGAAGCGCGCGCGGCGGAGGGCGATGCCAGTCGGGTGCTGGAACCCGTGGCGCGTGTAGGGAGGGGTTAGTGACGTCCTCTGGCGCCGTGACACGTGGTCGCTGGAGGATGCACAGCTGACAGAGGGAGGAAGGAATAACGAGAGCGTGTGTGTGTGGGACGACCAGCCAGGCCACCTCGGCCTAAGGGATGATCGTGAGGAACAATTACCCGGCGGCGAGCGGCATGCCAGTCGGCGAAGATGACTACGAGCACTTCCAGCTGCAGCCGTCCCCGGCGCCGCCCCCGCAGCAGCCGCCCCCGCCGCATCAACCCATGTCCAAGGCGGAGCAGCGCAGGGTGAGTTTGACAATCTCCCCTTCCGCAGATCTGCACGGCACTTAACCAGCAGGGAGCCGCGGTGTTGTAGTAGTTATTTACACTGCTCGCCGGGTTCGATTCCCGGTGGGGTCGCTCCCGGATTTTTGCACGTGGGAATCGTGCCGGACGATGCCGCTGGTCGGCGGGTTTTCTCGGATGCCTCCCGTTTCTCCCTCCCCTTGCATTCCGGCGCCGCTCCGTACTCACTTCGCTTCGCCCTCATCGGCTCTCAAGACGCCGATGTTAAGAGCCGCCCAAACTTAGTCCACTCCACTGAAGTGGCCTCCCTAGTAGGAAGTGTCTGAGCAAGCNCGCCGATGTTAAGAGCCGCCCAAACTTAGTCCACTCCACTGAAGTGGCCTCCCTAGTAGGAAGTGTCTGAGCAAGCAATGCGACGGCGATGGGAAACTGCGTAAACAAACTTCGCGTGTGTTCTGCTTACTCAGGATTCTAAGCCGCGATTATAGGGTTTTCATACAGCAATCTGCCCAGAAAAGATACAGCATTGCCGCTAGAGTTTTAAAAAACTGTTTTACAGAAGANGGGTTTTCATACAGCAATCTGCCCAGAAAAGATACAGCATTGCCGCTAGAGTTTTAAAAAACTGTTTTACAGAAGAATATATATCTTGAACAGAGCTCTACTTACAGCGATTTTAGCTGACTTTTATAAACTAGCAACTAAATATTGATTTGTAATTAATCCCCCGAAAAAAAATTTGCATTAAAATATTTTACAGTTTTTTTTAAAATTAAAATATACACAACTGCTTATAATCGGGCCCATATGAAAACTAGGCAGGCCCCTAAACCCTTTCAGTCCCACTTTAACTTACTGCTTGAGTTGCTGCACACAAGACATTTTTTTCACGAGTGCTTCATTTAAGTCAACACAACAACACTTTAATTGTCATAAGCAATGAGCTTTAATTCGCGATCGGCTATAGTAATACACTGAAGAGCCAAAAACACTGGTACACCTGTCTAATATAGTGTAGGACCCCCGAGCACGCAGAAGTGCCGCAAGACGACGTGGCGTGGACTCGACTGATGTCTGAAGGTATGCAGGAGGCAGTTCACACCATGAATCCTGCAGGGCAGTCGCCAAATCCAATCTGCGCCAATTTGAAAAAGGGTTGCACGTCTGTGACGTTTAATGATTCTCGTCAGTCGTCGTTTGTCCCGTTCTTTCACGATATTTTTCCGGCCGCAGCGATGTCGAAGATGTGATGTTTTACCGGATTCCCGATATTCACAGTACACTCGTGAAATGGTCGTACGCGAACATCCAAATGTTATCGCTACCTCGGAGAGGCTATGTCCCATCTCTCGTGCGCCGACTATAACACCACGTTCAAACTCACTTAAATCTCGATAACCTGCCATTGTAGCAGCAGTAACCGATCTAGCCGCCGACCGCATCGCGTTACTCTGATTTGTTCCATACCTCTGTTATTTGCATACGCACGCCTATACCAGTTTTTTTTAGATCTTCAGTGTATGACTCATTCATAACCTGGAACAGTGGCCCGACAAATCATTTTCCCACAAGCAAGTTCGTTCATTGGGCATTGAGTGGAGTGGAGAGATTTGGGCGACTCTTATAACATCGAGGCATTGAGAGCCGATGAGGGCGAAACGAGGTGAGTATGGAGCAGCGCAGGGAATGCAAGGGCGCGGGAAACGGGAGATCCCCGAGAAAACCCGCCGACCAGCGGCATCGCCGTTCACAATTCCCACTTGCGAAAATCCGGGAACATAACCTGCCTGTGCATTATACGCAGAGTTGCGTACACTGGGTTTGAATGGGTTAGGAAATCCCACGAGCAGACGCCAGGCATTGAGAGGGGGAGCACGTGTATAGGCTGTTCACGGCAAAGAGAACACTTTTGAAAGCCCTCTGATTTGGATTAAAATTCATTAAATATATTTTGTTTTAGCCTTAGACGTTGACTTCCGAGTGCGGTGGAATATACACACTGTGCTTATTGCTTACATGCCAGTATTTATTTGAAAAGTTGGCTAATGGATTAAAAAAAATTGTTGAAAGGAAAAAGTAATTAGGACCTCAGAAGTACTCACTTCACTGTGACCACCCTATACACCATAGACAACATCAATTCAATTAGCGGCCCGCGGGCTACACGTGGCCAGCCATAGTCATCAGATTGGCCCGTGAACAAAATAATTAATCAACCTTTTTTTTTTAAATATATATACATATATTTAAACTAGTTTTTGCCCGCGACTTCGCCCGGTTGGAATTCGTGTTTTCGTTACAAGTGTTTTTAAATAGTAAGTGTGTCTTTAAAATAGAATACATATTTTGAAAGAGAAAGTGGAATGAAATGCAAGTCCAAAAATAAGAGAATTTTCAACATGTACGTTAGTCTTTCTACAATACTTCTTTGTAAACAATGCATTTTTTTTTACGATTTTAGAGAGTGGCACCAAATGTTCTAGTTAATAGAAAGGTTTTACTATCTTATGCACGTCGTTTATGATAGTCTTATAGGCAGAAAAACATACCAGTGTTGGGACACGGAGACTGGTTTTGTGTAGCTAGCGTTATTATTTTACCTTCAAAGTCGTCGGCATGCAGTCACCCTAGCTGAATTCCTCGCATATTAGATATGCAACAAGCCATTTAAATGGAGGTGCCACTTTGCACTACTTCTCAATCCTTTTAAGGGAACTGCTCAGGGGAGCTCAAAGCATACGGTGTTGTTTTATTTTCATTCAGCCTATTTCATTTGAATTTATCTGACAGAACACAAGAGACTGTGCCGACCGTGCTTAAATTTTTTTTTTACTTTCTTGAGAAAACGTATCTGGCAGAACATTAATTTACTGAGCCACACCGATACAGGCAAACACTGTTGTACATAAAATATTTTACAACGAGGTACACCTATCACCGTTCAAGAGCCGATTTTCTTCTAGATTTTGAGGATAATTTATTGTTTCGGGAAAAAACACTGATAAGTTGATAAAAAATATCACATCGTTTGAAAAAAAAATTACATCTGTGAAGATTGGAGTGGAGAGATATGGGCGAATCTTAATGGCACTGCCTATCGACTGGCAGATGCGAAATTTAAATAGAAAATCCCATGCTAAGGAAATTTCGCCTCACTGCGTTAATTTTAAAGTAGGCGTTTCAAACAAAATGTATTCTATACGAATTTTATAGTAGAAGTTCCCTACGAGCGTATATTTTCAATATGGATAGGCAGTATGTACTTTATTGTAAAACATACATTTTAAAAATTCCTTGCAAACAGGCTATACATGTTATGGAGACATCTTCGCTTATGGAACTTCTCTTAAAATAATTCGTTAAGAATACTCGTACATATTATTTGAAACTCCTAGCTTTAAAATTTACACACTGAGGTGAAAGTTCCTTAACATGGGATTTCCTATTTAAATTTCGCAGCTGCCAGCCGGCAGGCAGTGCCCTTAACGTCGAGGTCTTGAGAGCCTACGAGGGTGAACGGGTGAAGTGAGGTATGGTGGGTGGAGCGCCGGAAAAAGGGCTGGGGAAAGGGGATATCCCCGAGAAAACACGCCGACCAGCGGCATCGCCCGGCACGATTCCTATTTGCGTAAATCTGAGGAGCGAACCCCCCGGGAACAGAACCCAGCCCAGTTCGCGAGTAGTCTGACGACTATACCACCGCGGCCCCTAAGTTAGGTGGAGAAGCGACGGAATGCAAGGACAGGAGCAAGCCGAGACAAACCGCAGGACAACAGTTATGTCCGGCACGATTCCTATTTGCGTAAATCTGAGGAGCGAACCCCCCGGGAACAGAACCCAGCCCAGTTCGCGAGTAGTCTGACGACTATACCACCGCGGCCCCTAAGTTAGGTGGAGAAGCGACGGAATGCAAGGACGGGAGCAAGCCGAGACAAACCGCAGGACAACAGTTATGTCTGGCCTGTTTCCTACGTGCCACCTCCGGGAATGGAGCCCGGACCGCCGTGGTGCGGGCGCTGACAACGCGACAGCAGCAGCCCGGTAATGGCTCGGCCACAGAGTACTGAAGAAGACAGAGGTGAAACAGAAGCTTACACTGCGACCTCCAGCCGCACACATCACCAAAATGGCGTCGCAGGCCACCAACATGCTGGAAATCCATTCGCCAATCAGCGTCTGGTCACCTGCTTGCCACTGCCAGTCGGCAGCAAAGCCAGTGGGGAATCTTCCGCAGCACACAATTACCAATCAGATGAAAGGCCTACGTCCAGAGCTCGCGCAGCCTATCAGCGTACGCCTATATTCTTTTGAGTTAAATATATAGATTTAGTCTGCGAGGTATAACTGCTAAAGCTGGAAGTTAACTTTTTGAATTGTGCTTTTTTTTTTTTTTCCATCAACGTCATAATTCAAGTAACCCGACGTTTTCCGATATGTCTGAATTGGATCACCGGGGCCTTATTTGTTGGAAGACAGTGCCAGTGCATGAAGGTGTTGTTAATCAGACTGCCGTAATTAGTATTTATTCATCACCTGTTTTGTTCTCTCGTAAGAATATGAAGTTTGGGCTTGGTGTTAAAATATTGGTTTCTAGAAAATGAATTGTTTCTGGTGGCAATTAGCATATTCTTGATCTTGTAGAGCTTGTGTATAATGCATGAATGTCAGTAAAGTTTGTTTGACCGAGGTCGGTTCAGCTGTTCTCATTTTAGGCTAACATAACCTCAACATCATTTCTGTATACTTACTTATACTGCGGCCTGGACGTAAACCAGAAACCACGTCCTAAGTCGCTCCAGCGCCACCTGATGTCTCAGATACATTTTGGTTTCCAGCGGGATTGAAAACGGGACCTCATGATGACAGGCCAGCTTGCATTAGTTCATTGGCTGGTGCATGTTGTCCTGGCCTGCATTACAAATCAAAGTCATACATCCTCAACGTGAGAAGGGACTGCTTGGGATGGAGAATCCGCAAGAGTAGTTTGTGATCAGTCACCACCTCGAACTTTCTATCAATCAAATGCTGTTTGAACTTGCTTATTCCAGAAACCACGGCCAGGGTCTCTTTGTCCACCTGTGCGTAGTTCCAATCGCTCTTCTGTAGGATTCTGGAGCCGAATGCTATTGGCTTCTGTCCCGTCACCCAAGTCATGGGCCAGTATCGCATGATGAGCACTTTGTCAGGTGTTGACGTGATTCGCCCGTTTTCTTTCTTTATGTAGGTTCGCAATCCTGCAGGGCACGTCAGGAGTGAGTGAATGAGTGAAGAAATTTGGGCGGCTCTCAACATCGAGGTCTTGAGAGCCGATGTTGGTGAAGCGAGGTGAGTATGGAGCAGCGCCGGAATGCAAAGGCGGAGGAAGCGGGAGATCCCCGAGAAAACTCGCCGACGAGTGGCATCGTCCGGCGCGATTCCTACATGTGAAAATCCGGGGGCGATCCCACCGGGAATCGAGCCCGGTTCGCCTTGGTGGGAGGCGAGTAGTCTAACCACTACACCACCGCGGCCCCTGGCACGTCATGAAACGAGTGGCCGTACCACAAACGTAACAATAAAGTTCAACTCGTTGAAGTTTATCCTAGCATTTGTCGAATTTGCTAAATCCCCATGTCTCTACTAAGGTGTTTCTACTATGCCAATTTCCACTCTAATGTAAATAAAAAAACAGTGGCCACCAGCTTTGAGCACTATACTCTTAATAAGACAATACTCCTTTTACAAAATCGTTGACAGCGCAGCTGTGGTTTACATTAAACCACATGCAAATGAGGCCGGGAAAACCTATTTTTCTAAAGGTTTTTTTTTTGCGAACCAGCTATGGCACAGTAACTGTATCTATTTAAAGTATTATCGCCAGTTATTACAATACGTAATCTATACCGTGATCAGAGCAAAAGAGTCATCAATGATAGGATCTTATCTGCGTTATTTTTCGAGTGTAGCCCACGTGGCTACACTCACTTATCACTTAAAGAAGTGTGCCAGGGTTTGTTATGAATATTCCTCGGCTCTCTTGTCGCCACATAACACTATGCCAAAGACAACTCGTTGCAAAAAAACGTTTTATTGATAACCAGTGTGCATTTGTCACGTGAACACCGTAGGACAGTGCTGCCAACACTGAAACAGAGAATTCCATTAAGCCACAAGTAAAAATAGTTTAACTTATTTACCGCAACCATTTTTTAACTCGTGTTGAACAGGGAGGGGAGTTGCGCACCATACGTGCTCATAGTATAATAATAATATCAGCTTACAAATCTAGTTAAAGATTTGGGCACTTCAGTGACAATTTTTTAAAAACCCATTAGATTATCCAACAACTAGAAAACAATTTTGCCCACCAGGTAAACTATATGAAGATTTTTGGACATTCGCCATTGCAATGAAGATTTCTGTCATAGATAAACAGGACTGAGCAGGACAAAAATACTTAAATAAAACAAGTAACCTATGAACGAGAAAATAAATATATGTCTATAACACTGGAAAATTCCAAGAGGGAAGAGAGTAAAAAAAAAGAACAACAACTAATTACGAAAAATATAAGTAAATGAACACGACCAACAGATAACACATAGAAAACAACACAGGCTAGAAACTGGTTTTAAATTGTCAGGGCAACACTGACAAAATAAGTAGTAACAAAATAGGGCAACGCAACAAAGACACGCACTCAAACACAGCTGTTTTACCAGACACGACATAATGCAAGCCAGGTATGCTGTAGTCAAGAATATGTATCTACAAAGCCAGAAAATTCCACGAAGGAATCGAGTCAGATAAAACAGGACAGCAAGCTAAATGCAGAAAACTTAATATACTATACGTATATGTATACGAAAAAAAACTATATACGACCAACAGACAACACACCGAAGACGACACAGACTAGTTGTCATCTGCTTACACAAATAAAACAAACACAACGAAATAACTCGCGCAAACACAGTAGTTTTTCCAAAACCGACAGAGTGCGACGTTTCGGGAACTGCTATCTGTTCCCTTCTTCAGACAGACACACGCAGGATCCGAGAACACAAGTGCGACTATGTTGCGTTGTCCTATTTTTTTCATACTTATTTTGTCAGTGTTGTCCTAACTTTTTCAAGCAGGTTTCTAGCCTGTGTTATCTGTTGGTCGTGTTTATATACATATCACATATTTTTCGTAATTAGGCACTGTCCTGTTTTTTTTACTCTATTCCCTCTTGGAATTTTCCAGTGTTGTATACATATATTTATTTTCATGTCAATATGTTACTTGTTTTATTTAAGTTTTTTTTTTTTCGTGCTCAGTCCTGTTTTTCCGTGACAAACATCTGCATCGCAATGGCGAATGTCCAAAAATCTCCATGTAGTCATTCATCCCCATTGCACTGTTCATTCAGAGATCCCGCCAGGCAGAGTTGAAATCCACCAGATGTGGTGGAAAATCCACCGAGTTGGCAACACTGCCGTAGGATTACGTTATTTTAAGTAATGACATCTTCCAGTAGGCTCCGCGTGGTAGGATGCAGTAGTGTCTAATGGAAGTATGCTAAACGTTTTATTAAAGGGCTTGTAATAAATTCCCGGTTAAAAAAATAATTACGTTAGCATTTTGAAACGATTTACCAAACATTTTTATACTTAGGGTATGATCACTACTCACGTCACGTGCTTCTTAGTCCTCTTTGTAACGATCTTAGGCCGTGCTGATGACAAATTTTTTGTTAGAAAATTAGTTACGTGGCGTAATTTTGTGTGCAAATTCTGTTTTTACGTACGTAAGTTTCCGAATATGGCAAATTATCAAATATAAGTTAACGAAATCGAGCAAGGCGGCGCAATCATATTGCTTGTAAGCTTGCGGCAAGCTTGCAGATTTATTTTTGAATTTGCTTTGCCGAGCAAGCTTGTCATATCATAGGTATGTGGTACAAGAATGATTCAAGGCAAATTTCTCCTGACTATAATGTACTTTCTAATGCCAAGCTTGCAGCTAGCTTGAATTATGCTTGTACGTTGCTAAGGCAAGCTTGCGGAAAGTTTTACTCATAAATTTTGCTACAAGCTTGGCTTGTGGATACTAGTTAGCTTGATTCAAATGTTCTGGCTTGCATAACAAGCTTGATCCAAGCTTACAGGCTTGCCATGTCACATTTGATTCAA
Source organism: Clitarchus hookeri (assembly GCA_002778355.1). Taxonomy (NCBI): domain Eukaryota; kingdom Metazoa; phylum Arthropoda; class Insecta; order Phasmatodea; family Phasmatidae; genus Clitarchus; species Clitarchus hookeri. The sequence continues at coordinate 230,032 of NQII01002918.1, read as the reverse complement.
GCTTGACTCAAGCCGATTATGCTATTGGGGATCCAGGGAACACAGCGGACGTTGCCGTTGCCGGTGGGTTTTTTTCGGAGCCCTCCTGTTCCCCTCTACCATTGCATTACGTCGTTGGCCCGCCTTTACCTCGCCTCGCTTCACTCTCATCGGCGCTAAATGTTTCAAAGTTTCAGCTGTTAAGGCGGTCGTCTACTTTCGCGTGGGGTTCAGAAGCAATTGGGTAATAAGGGCCACACTGATACGCGCATCAGGTACCCCATCGCCGCTACGCGCACGGCTCTCAAATGGCGAGCAGTGTTCTCGTGCTGCACTGCGTGCAAGCGGCTACCATATTGTTTTGTTGGTGGGACGTTTGTCGCAAGGTTCAATGCAGGCTTCTGTCGTAGTTTCGCTCGTTTCCGGATAGCATTTTTTTTTAAAGATATCTACCAGTCCGTACATGTAAAAGACTTTTTTTTTTAAACGATGTTGGAGGACTCTATACTAACATTCATAGCATGCGTGATATCTCGAAAGCACCATTCTGTCTTCATCTGGGGTGTGTTTTATTTTTGTAGGTAAATAGTTTCGCCAGGAAACCTGTATTTAACCCTTTCAGACCCACATTAATTTACGGTTTAAGGTGTTGCAAACAAAAAATTTTGTGATGCGCGCTGTACTTAAGTCGACACAAAACTTGTTTTGTTGTCACAGCCAATCAGATGTAGGCATTACGTTCGCCAACAGTCATGTGAACCAATCACGCCCTAGACCGGTAAGACGGGTTGCGAATTATTTACCCGCAGGAAAGTTCATTGGTCACTGAGCTTCTCAACGTGCAGCACGGACCAGAGATTGCCTGCTCGTGCGTGATGTACGCGATTGTGTACGCTAGGTATGAAAGGGTTAAAACATCCTGCTACGCCATTCAAGCGGCAGGTAGGCGATCGCCTTAAGCGCCACCGAACTCTTTCACTCGCTGGTGTCGAGAACCGCGATAGGTAAAGTGATTTTTCTTATCTAAACTGACGTCGCCGCCAGGTGTTCGTCGCGAGAGGCTATCCCTATAAGAACTAGCGATATACGCCGTTCACGGTAAAGTGAGCACTTTTTACCCCATCAGCAATTTTTTTACTCTTCCACCACATTTTAAAGTAAATATTGTTATGTAAGTAATAAACACAGTGTATATATTTCACCGGACACGAAATTGAACGTTTAAGTCTATAAAAAAATGTATTTATTCACAATTATTCCAAATGAGAGGGCTTCAAAAAGTGCTCTCTTTTCCGTGAATAGCCTTTTTTATACTCTACCATACTCCATTACTAGAGACCTGAAAAATTCGCGGATTCATTTTGAGACAAGCTAGAATTCAAAACACGTGTGTTTATAAAACTAAAAGCCATTGGTCCACGCGGATTTTTACACCTCCTGAAGAACGCTGGCCCAATCGTCGCCTTCCACTGTGACAACAGACAACCAATATGCAGTTAATATCGGCGTATTTGAAAATAAGACTGTAGAGTCTAGCCTGCAGGTCATTGAACTCGCGAATTTTTCAGGCCTCTATCCATTACCATCCGAGTCATGGAGCAAACCCAGGAAAAACAAACTTTCCATAACAAAAAAGGAAAATCGAAACGGGTCTTATTTTTGGCAGTGACTTTGTGATTTTTGAAATACACACGTACGCATAGAATGCGTGCGGTTCCCGTATGTTAATTTGCAGTAGGTAAAATTCGTTTGAAAAAATGCATTATCGCCGGTTTCAGACATCCCTTAGCAAAATAACTTCGGCATTACGTGTAAGATAAAGCTCCTTCATTGGCAATTCTTAACTAGTATCATGTGTAAAACGGGATGCAAAACCAAGACAGCAATGAATGTACTGATAGAAATTAGTACAGGGTTATATTTAGCATCAAACCACAGATTATGGTGTAAGATAATCACGCCGAAAATAGATACGTTTCGTGTAATTTTTATTATAACGCTAATGCAAATAATTGAATCACAGATCAGGCACTGATATGTTTATTCAAGATTATACAATTTAAAGGCAAGAAATATTTTTACTCTGCCGTAAGTTTGAGAGGTGCCGATGAACTCCATCTACATCTGCCTGAACAGGAATGTCAACCACAAACCTGGGAGTCAACCTCGAACCAGAGGGAACGTTTGACACTGTGCTAGGACTTTATGGTCACGGCTACACTTGCCACTCGCAACTGAGCGATTTCATCCCTTCACGAAGCGGGAAGGGACGTATGGAGGGGAGGAAGTGGACGGTGTGACCTTGTGTAGTTCACTTATTATCCGGATGCACGCTTGTCTTGGCCGAGCAGTAGGCAGTGAATAGCCAAGTGTGTTTATGACACAAGGGAATTTAACCGTTATCACAGGGATTTTTTTTTTTTTTTTTTTTTAGTTTTACATTCAGACGATTAGACTACTGGAGAGACGTAAGTCAGCTTCTTCAATATTTCGTCGTTTTTTTCCAGTTTAAAAATGTAATTTATTTACTATCCGTGACGCAGAACTCCGACAGACGCATTCTGTCCCAATCTCTTTCCATCGTTTTCGCCGATGAAAAGATTTTAACCCCGTGAGTTGTTGGGAGAGAAAGAATTAACGTCTTGCTAAACCAGAATGCATTCAATTAACTTAATTTTGATGTTAACACGTTTTTTTCCCTTCATGCACACATGATAAGCAATTAATATAAAATTACGTAATTTGAAGTTTGTAAGTATACGTTGTGTTATACATATCTAAAACGAGCAAACTGCTAATAATAAAAAAAAATTATATTTTTTCTTTTCATCCTTTTTCTAGCTGTCTCGAAGGCGAATGGGGGAGGGGAGGGGGGTTGAGAGGAACACTTAAAATCTTGCAAGTGTTATATTTTAACAAATTGTTCATCGCCACAAGCGACACATCACGGGGCGAACTGTCATAAATCCTGACACCAATAAATAATCTTAATTGAGTTGTTAACCGCAGACACTTAAAAATAATTTCCCAAATAAAAACTTGACAGACAGCTTTTCACGCCGAAAAAACTTCACACAGACAGGTTAATGGCTCTTAAATTATTGAACTAGAGTCGAACTTCCGAAGGGTAGCAGCTTTTACCGCTAAACTTGATTTTAATGTGCGGTGAAGACCTGATACCACCGTAACTGGTTCTTGGCAGGTTGGACACTTGAAATAAACCTTTGAAAAATAACCTCTGTTCTTACGTAAATACTAACTTCTATAGGCTGTGCACGATTGATTGAGCACTTTTGAAAGCTCTGCTTAGTATCTGCTTTTCTCTTTATTTTGTATCCTTACTCCATTTGTGAGATTATGACATCGTCATATACCGTCTCACTTTATTCATGAGTAATTCCGGGGAAACCGTGGAATTTATTTTCAGAAAAATAAATGTGCTACTAGTATGTATATACGCTCTCTTGTGAATATAAAACAAGAAGCACTGACATCTGTAGTCATCAATTCAAACACTTCACTCTCAAATACAGCGTCAAAGCGTAGAACTATTTTTCATAATTCGTTGCCAAATTAATTAAGAGACCGCGTGCCAGTGCGTACTGTGGAGCGTATGTATTTACAACAGTGATTTTTTTTTTCAAAGGTTGACTTCAAAAGCGGTAACTTTCCCGTGAACTGCCTTTGCGTGTACAGTGGCGGTGCCGCCGACTTTAACGCCGTACTGAAAACGCAGTGTTTATGTTGTTGGCCGCTGGAATCTGTTTCTTTTACTTTTATTACTTTTGTATTAAGCTCCCGTGCATCTATTAAATTGTTCCTTCAGATTTATTCAAACAAAGTTGAAAGGTTGTGAACTCAACGGAAAGTCATCTGTGTCGCCGTGTTGGTCTTCAAAAGCAGGAGGCCACCTGCAGTTTACATAAAAAATGTTGTGTTTTTTTGACACGTTCTAAAATGTGATACTTTATGAGTTCAGCCAATCGCAATCGTGCACAACAAACGTGGTCATATCCGAAACAAAACATAAAAATAGTGAACGATAAACGACATCTGTGGGGGTAATTAATTTACGTAAAATCTGCCTGGACACGAATTCTGTTATTGGCGCACATTATACAATAATGGCGAGAGATCAGAGACAATAAATTGCATCACGTAGCAAATATGTATATTAAATAAAATTTAAAACTAGTTTGAAAGTGAAAATATAACACACCATCCTTAAAATTTCTTCATGTACTAGAATGCATGGTAACAAATGTTCATCAAATGAAAAAAAGTTTGACAGTGTGACACATTTTCAGGCGTATTCAAGATTATTTGACCAACTTGTGTTGGATGGAAAGATTTTATGTCCGCTATTCGTTTTCATATTTTGTCGTCAAGTTTGAAGGCGAAAATTTGGCATTGCCACGGGGGTTTTAAGATGGTGTAATAGTAAGCCCTGCGTTGTAATAATTTCGCTGCAAAAATAATTAGTATCTAGAGATCTTAGGATATGTTAAACAACTACCGGGCGAAAATAATTTTCTACAATTTTAGCAAATTAAATAATTTTTCGTTCTATAAAATAAAAGAGTGGGGAAAAAACCGACACAGACGAAAAATTACTTTTGAAAAACGAATCTAAGAAACTACGAGAATATGAATTTTATATTGTATTTTCTTTTTCATACAAATATCAAAAGAGAAAAAAATATTTACGTCGGGATACCGTTCAAAATAATTGTCCAAAATAATTGTCCAAATAGACCTAAATGCTATGAAGAATAATTTGTTGGAAATTTATTATGTCGTTCGCCCGTATTTAAACTTTACCTTATGAGATAAAATTTAAAGTTAGTATGTATGGCCAGACCTGAAAACCATTTTCTGCAGGTTAACGAAGTGTCGGATTTCAAAGAAATTGTAACATACCACTCCTTTGACTTAAAACATTAAGTTGAAATAAAACTTTGTAAATTACATTTTTTTAGAAAAATTGCACGAATCAATATTTTAAGTTGAAATTCTCATATTTCTACTAAAAAAACCCATGAAAGTTTTTTATGATTTGTTTTTTATCGAGTTTTATTGATATGTCACTAAACCATAAAATATCCTCAAAATACAGAAATAATAATGGCACATGAACGGCTTTAAGATAGGAGATAGGAGCCTCGACGGATTGAGGGGG